>JANHGB010047007.1:56574-87815 GCA_026283785.1 Coracopsis vasa
CTCTTGCCTGAAAGCATTTGTAATCTAAAACCCCAGCACTATTCCCATTGAAAGTAATGACAAAACTCCCTGTGATTGCAAACGGAACAGGATTAGGCCCTAAGTAAATAAAAAGCACTTTTTTTTTTGTCACCAGATACTCCTTACCTATGACAAATTCAAATAACTTTTGTTCAGGAATCTAATGACCTAATTTTATCTGAAAAACTTCTTTATGCAGCGTTCTTTCCTCACTTTAAAGCAGGTTTGGAAAGACAAGATTTGAAAGAGAATTCCCATCTGTTATTGAAGCATTTAATCATTCTTTAAAAGCCAGTGCAGTTTTATTTTCTCTGGGGAGTGAGTAGCATTAGCTGAGGCATAAAGCAAACTATACCAAGTGTAGAAAAAACTCACCCTGATGTCCTGTTTGACAAACTGACCTGCAGGTCACAACCTGAGTTTATTGATCTGTGGGGCCTTGTCTGGGTGTCGGGCATGTTTTCTGGACTTTGGTTACAGCTGCATTCCTGACTTCTGAAGAGTAGGGGGTGTGGATTTCTACTAGGAGTAACCACTGGGAAGGAAGTAATGTTCATTAAGTGTGCAGGCAGTGCAGGACTAAGCATGCTCAGTGAAAAAGCTTTTCTCCTTTGCCTGTCAAGCCCTATGTTTGAACTCATTCCAGAATGCGGGATTTACTTTCCACGAAGAAACAGTACCTGGCTGGACTGCATTTTTCTTTCCCTCTTTAGTCACCGGAAGATTGGAAACAGTATTCTTTTGATGATCACCCTCAGTAATGCACTGTGCCTGCATGCAAGTGTGAATCTTGCAGTGGAGAAGGAAGACAAAGTTTGCTACCTGTGAAATGAAGACTTCTTAGGTCAGTAAAGGGGTGCAGAGAAACTAACTTTTCCAGCAGCTTTTGACTTTGAACTAATGCTTTTGTTTTCTGCTCCCCTGTATCCCCTTCCCATCTTTAGCAGCTGAACTTTGCCAGAAGTTTAGCAGCTTTCTGATTGTTCAGCCTCTCTGATAAAGGTAGACTTGGTTGAAGTGAAAACATGATGAGATTTGTGGGGAGCTGAGCTTAGTTTGTGAAAACCTGAGTTGCTGCTTAGCAGAGAGGTTTGTTTTCTTTCCTTTTCCTTTTCTTTCCTCTTTTTTAGTGGTTCCTATAAATGCAATCCTTTGCTTCCAGCGTGCGTGTGTGTGCTTTAAAAGACTGTTCCCGCTTCTCTCCCCGCCCTCTCCCTTAGAGCTGAAAATGAGACTCGTTCTTGAATAATAAACTCTGTATGTTATCAAGCAAATCTTGTGGCTTGTTCATGTGATCTTTTCCAGCCTCAGCAGAGATGTTTTGCCTTTTAATACATTTGCAGCTCTTTCTGGAAAATGAATTGCAAAACTGTTAGAGGGGTGAGAGAAAGCAAATTTTACTTGATAACAACATGGTTTAATGTAGCAGACTATTGTGCTTTTAACTTTGTAAGTGCTCTCATCTTTTGGGGTTTTAAAGGCATATTTTGAACTCCTGTCTCTTCCCAACCTAAGAAAGGGGGGAGGAGAATAACTTTTTCTTGAGACTTAGTGCTGCCCGAAGAAGATTTTTCTGAGCATAGGCCAAATGGTCAAGAAACAAAGTGACCACTGAATAAGTGAAATGGACTCAAATCATTAGAAACTGGCTTTAGTTAATGATTGTTTGAAGTTGGTCAGCAACATTTGGCAGTTTCTGGTGTTAAATTTTGTCCTCCTGTGTTCTTCAGAATGGTTCTATTGCTTATCAGAAGTTAGCATTTAATTCTGTAAGTGTGAAGACTATACACAGCTTTCAGTATTTGAATTATATGTGTGCTATAAACTTGAGATAACTTGAAGATAAAACTATACATGCAAATGTATAAATTTCATGTGTTGAAAAGCTCTATATTTCGTATTTGATTATTCTAAGCTGGAAGTTGTTTTCCCATGCAAAGAATAAAAGGCATCAGGTTAGTTATGATGCATACTACTAGTTTCAGGATTAGAAGTGCATAATATCTTCTCAAACTACAATAGGTTCTGCTGCTGCTGCTCACCACTCTGGAAAAGAAAGCTCAGCATCTCTTTGCAAAGGGTGAGAATAGAGCAAAAGTGACTGGGTTACACTGGGTCTCTTGTCTGATTCCCACCGGGATTACCTGCGGCGTGTACATGGAGGGACGGGGAGCAGCTAGGCCAAGCAGAAGGAATCTGCAAATGACCAAAGCTGAAGCTCTCTGATCTTTCCTTATGTTTATCCCCTGAGATCCAAGGAAGTTTTGGGTGAGAGGAGGCTGGGAAAATTTCTTTGCATTTTTCTTCTTTGATTTAGCAACCTGCAGGGGATTATGGAGGCAGTCAGGGTTGTGCTGCAGATGGACAGAGTCTCTCCCCTCTTTGCATGCAGCACCTCCATTTCCTTAGCTGTGAAATGGGGAGGGTGACTGGGAGGGTCTTTTGTAAGGTACTTTGTGTATTTATGGAAGGAAAATGCCTTGTACTTCCAGAGAAGTGATAAGCCCAGGCTGCAACACTGCACATCCTGATTTGAGTTTTGAATGCTAACTTTTAGGCCCTCAGATTCAGCTGAGATCCTTTTAGGGACAGTAGCAAGGCAAAATATTGCCCTTATCCAGATGAGAACAACATGGCATTCCCTGTGCTATTGTTCATTTTCAGGTATTCAAATCCAGCAGCTTTGCATGAATCCGCTTCACGTGCAAAATATAATTAGGGACAGGAAATGTTTTTGGATTATTTCATTTCCCTTCCTAGGGTTGAGATTTTGCAGTTTCTACACTTGCAGAAGTTAGAAGTGGAAAACAACTCTTAGGCCATGGAGCTCAGATCTCAACAACCCTACCTGTGATGTATAAAATGGTCCATTAAATGAGTGTTGGCCAGATTTTGGCCACTAAGCTATTTAGCATCATCTTGTCTTTGTTTTAATCCTTCACCTTCCCAGGTATTCCAAGGCAAGTCTAGTACTGTTCATTTGTTTCATTTACATCCTTCTTTATTTTTAAAACAAAGGAGGGGAATTCCATAGTTCCTGGAAATATCTGTCTAAGCTTTCATCTACCTCCAGAATGAAGCAAGCTGCTGCAACTGTGTGTAGCATGGTTTTCTCTTTCATTTGTGTGTTGAATCCTGGTGTTTTGAACAACTTAAATGGGAAAAAACTTACAATGCCTCTCCCCTGAGTGCCATGTGTGATTTTGCTCTCTAAAATGGAAGGATGTCTTCTGAAACCAGCAATAATCAATAGGCAGAGGTGACATCTGAATAGAGAAAGCAGGAAGTGCAGGAATGGGATATGTTGTTGAGCACTAGGTTACCTTTGCTGTGAGTTTGTTCCTGTGTAGGATGTGCAGAGCAGAAGCACAATGGTCTTGGATCTCTGGAGTGGTTAATTGTGGCAGCTTCCTTGTTTCAGTGCTTACATAGAGACATCCTATCAAAGCCTCTTTTGAAGATGGTGGTTGCTCAGAGCATTTTGAGTATCAGGATGTCAAGACCCATCTGAAACACTCTGGCTAAGTCACTCAGCAAAGCAAGCCAGCTTGTGTCTGGCACTGCAATACAATAACAGACCCCAGAAGGGTTTATCTCTAATGGGTCATTCTTGACCTAGAGATGCTAAATGTGATCTGTTCAGATAATGTACCCTTGTGCTTACTGGAATGTTCTCCAAAACTGGGTAGGACTTTCTGTATCCCTACAGGCAGTGAAGTATAAAATAAATAGGGGATGATTTGTTTTAGAGAAAGCTACACTAGATGACATTGCATCTCTTTTGAGGAAGCACAGAGTTTGCACTACATGTGAGAATATGCAACTGTATTTTTTCATGTCTAGCATAGAAGTGCAAGGCAAAAGCTAATAATGGTACCTCAGGCAGTATTTTAGAGTATCGCAGTCAGTAACCTGTGCTTTTGTCCTTGAGAAGAACCAAGGAACAGCAGCAGGGCAAGTCACTGCAGGCTGTTCTGTCTAATATTTGAGGCAGATGATCTTGGGTCATTCTTGGGAAGATCTCGAATGTGCCTTTCTTTCCCCACTTTCCTTGACCCCAAGAGTAGTGTGTGAAAGTAGCTGCAGGGAATGAGCCATGCAGGAGCTGAAAGCCCATGGTCTGACTAAAATCATCTTTACACATTAATAGTAAAACCGATTCCCTCATCTATAAGTTCTGATGGAGGCTGCATGTCTACAAGTAACACCTTTCTACCAGTGGAGTTTTACAGCTCCGCTACTCTGGAGGAATCACACCTGGACCTGTCCCCTTGGTCACCACTTGCTGAGCTCTGTTCCTTAGCCAGTCATAGCCACAGGTCATCAGCACCCAGGATTACTGTGGGGCCTGGGGTCTACTCTTATGAAGAGCTTAAGTAATGCGTCGTCTTCTCCACTGACCAAAGTGAAGCAAGCTCTTTCTTTTCTCTGTGTACTTGTGGGTTCAAGTAGATGTCTGAAGATGCAGAGGTGTTCAGAGCAGAAGCAGCAAGGCATGGATGATTTCTGAGGAGCGCTTTTCCTCGAGGTGTAGATTTTAGTGTAATTATTCCTAGAGGTTGCAGATACTGCCACATGCAACCATGTCTGGAATAGACAAAAGAGACTGTAAGCAAAAGACAATCCTTCAGTGCAGCACTGGTATTAATGGTGAATTCCTCCATTTATTTTTACAGGTAGCAGTGGAAATGAAAGCAATTCTATTTATCATATTGTTCACAGACTCCACAAATGTAAGTACAAATACAGCTGAAAACTGAGCTCTATTTCACCATAGGTGAAAGTGTGAGTCTAATGATCAAAGAGCAATAAACATTCATGCTGCGAGTGGTTTAAAACCAAACAAACAAGGAGCCTAGAGGAGAGTTCCATGTTCAACACTTTCTTGCTGGCTTTGCACAACATCAGGGTTCGTTTGGATTTAGATCCTGCTGCACTGGGGCCAGAGTTGTCCCTGGAGAAGTGTGGGAGGGACAGAAGAGCAGAAAAGCTTTTAGCTCTGTCTATTGGGAACCCCCGGGTAGCAATGTCAGAAACTCCTGCGGGACTGAGGAGTTAAAGTCCTATTATTAGAAGTATTGTGAGAGATTAGATCAGGCTTTAAAAGCTTTCAGGAACCTGAAAACACAGGTAGGAACCCCGTGGGATCCATGAAGTGTCTGAACAGGTTGTGTGCCTCACTCTGAGAGTTAATACTTAACTTACCATGGGGGTATTAACAAAACCGACTGGACTTCTGCATGAATCTCCCTATGTCCCATATCCTGGTATCACCTCATTTCAGAGGAACTGTGATTTGTAAATACTGAAGCCTGAGTTTAAGGTTCTCAATGAGTGTAAGTAATTTTGAATGTAAGTAATTTTGAATGTATTATCCATTGCTTTAAAATCACAGGTGAAAGTAATGAGTGCAGCACATAGTACTAGTGTCTGTTGGTGCCTCCTGGACTTGTTTCTGCGTTCACCAAAGTGCAGGGGATTCTTTGTTTGAGTTCAGTTTCAGCCACTTAAGAGGTTGGAAAGTGCTGCAAACTTGAAGCTGAAGTTCAGTGCAGATTCTGGTCTCTATAGTTGGGAGTTGCAACCTGGGCCAGAGTTCAGCATTTGGATCCCCTTCCTTCCTAGGCAGACATGCAAAGAAATAGGATTTTCTGCATCACTATGCAAATTCCCCAAGGAAATGGGTGCCTTTCTGAATCGCCTCTGTGTTGCTGTTGGGGTTCAGGTGGTTGAAGAAATGAGCTTTGTGTTCACAAGGCAGCAGGGACTGGGGCTTCTCCAAAGTGCCTTTGTTTGGGTATATGTAAAGCTATCAATGCGTCATTCTTTCTGCTTCAGCTGTTAGAGACTCCCATCTTCTCTATTGATTTTACCCAGAATGCTTACTGCCCTTGAAGGTGTGACCTGTACCTCAGGCTAATTTATTTCTGTCATGGCTGCAGCATATTTTAGAGGGCAGCGGGGGTAGGAGAGAGAACAATGAATTCAACATGGAATATAAATCCCAAGCCTGTAGCCTTCAGACATTCCACTACATCCCCTGCTCCATACTCTCATTTGGCATTCTGCACGGTCTTGGATTAAGAGGGGGAAAAAAGGGGGGGGGGAAAGAAGGCATTTGTATAACTAATCAGGTGAGCCATTCTGGGGTAATCTCTTTGGTCACACATACTGGCATGTGTATTACAATTTTGCTAGGCTTCTAAAGCATTTACAATGACGTCCTAGTTTATGAGCCTGAATGAAAAGTCTCACCTTGATGGCCTAGAAGTGTTCTGGATCTGAGCACAGTTGCTTTAATCTATTGAAATTTGTGTAGTGGAATGTGGAAAGACAAAGACTTCGGGTTTGTGCTGAAAGCTCATTTTGGACCATAAGGGTGGTGGGGCTGATGGATTTCCTTTTTTTGGTGTATTTTATTTTGCATTGTATTGCGTATTCTTTCCTCTTTGGTTTTTATAGACAATAATGTGAAACTGAAATGATGTGTAAGCACAAATACTACAAATACGAAGCTTAAGCACTGGGCCCCTTTCATTATTCTGTTGAAATAAGCGGGTATACTCTCGTGACCTGCTTGTGTAGCTGAAGTCTTTCTCTCCTGCCCCATGTGGTTCATCAGTAGCGTAGGATTTCTTTAGGGCAAACATGTTGCTTCCAGTTCCCTCCACAGAAAGGCTGAGCACTGTGTACTCAGTGGGTTGTGGAGAAATCTGTTGGAAACCCCTGGACTTAGTACCACGTCCTCGGGATGCATGCAAGCACTGGGATACACTGTGCAGTGTTTTACAGACCCACCTCTTCCCACCTTGGATTTGTGAACAGTAGCCAATGTGTCCTCTGAAACTGGAAGCACCAAGAGGCGAGCCCTGGCTCTCCAATATGATGATACTGAATGATTTCATAGACTGACTGTTTGGACTCTGCAATTCAGACCAAAGTTTGGCGTTCAGGTTTGAGTTTATTTTGTCCTCCTGCAGAGAAGAGGCAGCTTAAAGGAGCTATATCAGAACACGAGCTTCACATAAAGCACAGTTACTGCCTTCCTTGGAAATTTAGGGCTCATACTTCAGAGCATTTGACGCAGGAGTACCTGGCCTGGGGTTACTGCTGTGGGTCAGGGCAGTGAGGCCAGCTGGGTAGGTCAAGCTTCAGAGGAATGCAGAGTGCTCTGGAGTTGAAGTGTATGAGATTTCCAGGTGATTTGCTGGGAGCTGCTGCCACAGAAAGCACTAAATTAGCCTGGGATGGCTGAATGTAGTGAAACTTACACCGGTCTGGCCTGAATTCAAAGCTTATAGTTAAATCTTGTTACTTGCCATGTGATTTGGGTTCTAAGTGGGTCCATGTCACACAGCCATAAATGTTTTTCTTCCCCCAAATGTTTTCTGCACTGAATCACTCAAAAGCATTTCTGTATCACCTACTGCTGTAGAGACAAGAAGAAGTGGAACAGGAGGTATCAATTCAAAGGAGAACTGTGAATATAAAGAGGGTTTATGATTTGTGCAGGGGGCAGAGGGATGCTGTGCCATAGGAAATGAAATGATCCTTTGGCATAAAGTGTATCTTTTCGCACCTCCGCTTTCTGCACTGTGGCAAACATATATATATGACCTCCGCCATCGTGCTGGTTATTACTCACGGAACAAAGCAGCCAGGGCTGGGCATTCAAGCATGTAGTCTCCTTGTATCTTGGCATCTTTGTGTTTATAGGTCTCACTCTTTTTACTTTGCCCCTAATAGCAATAAAATAAAACAAGATCCGGTCTTTTCATAGCATCGTCACTCTCCTAAAACAGAGGGAGGGAGGAAAAGAAAGGCAGTTCCAGCATAGAAGATACCCTGTGCTCCTATAAATGATTCTTTTGGGCCTCCAAGATAAAACTGAGAGAGAAAGGGAAAGATACAAGTGTTTAACTGCAATATGGTGCAGCCACCCTGTGATTAAGCACAATACCTTGGCGTCTGATTTCTTAACTGCCTGGGGTGCATGATCCATACTGGTTTGTCTCCAGTGGAATCAGGAAAGGAAAATCAGATGTTGGGTGGGAAGGTGACTATGTTTTTTGGTTCACTTTGAGCCTGTGATGTGCTGGCATCATTTTGGAGTCTCTCACCAGGCAGTGTTGCAGCTCTGCTTGCTGTCTTCTCTGAGCCACTGGTGTTGGCAGTGCCTTCCTGAGGAGCTGCTTTGCAGTAGGAATTCTCCTCCTCTGGTTCTAGAAACCCCTCAGAGCCATCAGCACTGAAGCCATGTCTGAATCCAGTTCATTTGCTTCATGTCTGCTTGCTGTTCTAGAGCTCTTGTGATATTTCACCCTTTAGTATCTGTCCTAGAAGGGTATTTGTGTGCCCAATTTAACCCCAGAGGCAGCCTCTTGTCAGAAATGAGTCCCAGGGCTAATGGCAGAAACAGAGAGGAGCAGCATGTCAAAGAAATACTGCAGATAAGATGCATAAGGTGTAGTGGGAGATCTTAGGAGTGAAAAGCATTCCAGAAATGCAACTTGGTGGTTATTATTTAATATCTCATAAACCAAAAACATCAGTCAAATTTTCCAGCATGCAAATGAAGGAAAAGTACCTAAAGCTGTGTCAGTGAGAGATGCTTTGCAACATAATTTTATATATGAGAAGGCCTTTCATATGCTTCCCAGATGTACAATCCCATATGTCTGTTCTGTTAGGCTGATTATGGAATACATGCATTTATAGCTGAGAGCAAAGGGAGAATTGATTTCTTTCTAGCGTGGTGTGGATATCACTGTGTTCAAGATAATTAAACATTAGAACTGCAGTACTCACACACAGGTCCACCCTGGTGTTTTGGTGTGGGAGACCATGGATAGAACTATTGGTGTTAGTGGTGCATATGTGAGAATGTGTTGCTTGTGGTGCTAGGCAGCTTAAGGTTTTCATTTGTCATATCTGATGCTGCAGGTGTGTGTGTGAGTAACTTGACTTACAAGAGTAGTCCAAAGAGGATACTTACTGCTTACATGCAGGAGCTGTATGGATCTGAATCCCAAGAGATCCTGGCCTAAGTGTAGTATGACTTGTGTGTTTAATACAATTGCTTCAGAGAGCTCACTGTTCGAACTGACAAGACAAAGGCAGTATTATTACACATTTAGATGTAAAGAACTGTGGGCTTGTCTACACTGGAACAGTCAGAAGTTAATTCGTATTAAACTAATGATGCATACATAAAATGCATTAGTTAAACTGCACTGAACCCCTTTGTGGTCACTCTTGTTCATGGTGAAAGTGTTTTCCTTTCATTTAAACTTGATCCGCTTCCAAACTAAATTTAGTGCAACCTCATTAAAGCCACTTCGGTTGTGAAGTAAAAAGTCTATACAGGGATTTAAATGGTGCTCGAGTAGCTTACCTCAAAAATTAATATGATTTCAGGTTTTTTGAGTGCTCTGCTATATGTTATATGCTTTACCCAAACTCCACTTTTGATACTATCATTTGCTTCTAGTAGTAGTTGGCTTTTTTGCCTTTCAGACTAAGCTTCAAGATAAGGTGCTAATTTCAGCTTTCATAAAATAAAGGCATGATTTGCTGCATAGAAGATCTTTGGGAATATTAACCCCAAGGGTGTCAATATCTGAATTCAAGTAATTTGAGACTAATTTTAAGAGTGTACTTGCTTTTGGAAGTTGGGGTTTGTAAACGCTGGAGATTGTTCAGTACCCCGGAGGGAGGGATGGATATTGGATTTTACTCAGTGTCATAACTGGAAATCTAATCTCTGTAAAATCGAGCTCGTGGCTGAGCACTGAATTATTCCACACATAGAGGGAAAACAGCTTGGCTGAGTGATATTTGTGCTTATGATGAAACTCAGTTAGACATTGGTTTGAACTTGGCCAAGTCCAGCTGAATCTCCCAAACATGAGCACATGCAGGGAACCAAGTCCAGAGCGTGGGGAAGTTTAGGCTAAAAGTGGGAAAAATGGAGCACATTCCATGGCTTAACGTGTAAGCAAACTATTCCATGCAGTATAGAGGCTTTGGGCTGCCAAAAGCAGGTAGCTGCAGCCTCTTCCTGTTAACACATGCCTTGAGCTTTAAAGGCAGCATGGACCCCATGAATCTGAACTAGCAGGCAGCAGTAAAGAGTGAAGGCACACAGGACATGGTGAGGAGTTTTCCTTGTAAGTCCGTGTAATGGATATCTAAAGTTTTGCTATTACTACTGCATTTAGAAATGCAGGTATTTGACAGACCTGTGATGGATAGAGTTATAATAATTTTATATAGATT
The DNA here is from genome assembly GCA_026283785.1 of Coracopsis vasa. Classification (NCBI taxonomy): domain Eukaryota; kingdom Metazoa; phylum Chordata; class Aves; order Psittaciformes; family Psittacidae; genus Coracopsis; species Coracopsis vasa. The sequence goes on from JANHGB010047007.1 coordinate 66,874, forward strand.
GGGACCAAGAGAAACAGAAGTCTGTTGGGTTTCATTTCCACTTGTTTTGCTGGCTTCCTCTGTAAGCTGGAGGGGCAAGTAATTGAAGAGCTCAGTGTGTCTCTGAGTTTCTTCACCTGTCAGCTGGGGGAATTACTTCACAGGGGGACTGGAAGTATCATTATAATGATAGTTGCAATATGCTTTCATATGCTAGGTAGAAGAGCGGGAGTGTTAACGTGTACAAGAGAGAAAGAAAAAAGTAGGTTAGCCTGTCTGAGCTTGTCATGCTTCTACTGTGTCAGCAAACTCAGGGAGACAAGAGAAAGGCGAGGAAGAGAGATCAAAAGAATAGATTAAATTAAAAAGTAAACAGGGAAAGTTAAACTTCAAGTGGCAAGTAAGGAGTTGCACAGGACCTGTTCTGTGCCTAACTGCATTAACTTGGTCCATCATGTGCCAAGATCTTTGTCATCAACAGCTTACCACCAAAAATCACAAGGCAATCCCAGTGTCTGCCGTGTGGCTTTGAGCTCCCATCAGCTCTTAGCTGGCCATGCTGAGGCTGCTCTGTATGTGAACAAAGGCCTTTTGAGGAAAGGGAGGGATTTTTCCCTGTTGATAGGGAAAGCCGGGATGCATCTCCCTGGACTGATGTGGGACCTGGATGCTTGGAGACCTTCACTTTGAGCAGGACTGGTTTTTGTGGCACATTAGGATGTGATGTGCAGCTGCTCTGTATTGCGGTGGTGATGGCAGCAATAAGCAACAAGGGTTGTAGCACCAGGTTCTTGCCTTGTAGCCTTGGCACTGAGCAATGGCAAGTGGCACATGCTTAGGGAAAAACTCTGTACAAGTGGGGTTTAAATCTCCTGTCAGCTCTTGGCAATCTGTGCTTTAGGAACTGCCCAAAGCACATGCTGCATCTCGTGTGATGTGTAAGGCTAATGTTGGACTTTATATATGGACATGAGAGAGTTAATTTACCTTTCTGTGCTTGCAGTGATACTTCTCTGAAAGCTGCTAGTTACACAAAGCAGCAGCACTGGGAACCTCTCAGAGCCTGCACTCTTTTCGTTCTTCTTTGTTGCAGGGAGAGTAAAAAGTCTCTTTGTGGGATAGCTGTTTCCTCTGAGCTTTGTCAACACGTTCACACTAGGTTGGGCTTCTGCACTAACGTTCCCCTCTGCTTCAAAAGTCCATGTGTAAGGAAGGCAGCTCTGTAATGTGGTGCTGTTGTGCATCATGTTGCGGTAGCTCATGACATGGTGCTGTCTCCCTTTGGAAGGCAGATCGGGCTGACTGATTTGCTGCCTCCCCATTTGTGCTCTTACAATATGGATTCAGTTTTGGAAGTGATGAATGTGAGTTGTTGCTGCTGTTTGGCATCTTTCAATGAACAGGCCACCTAAATGCTCTCTCAGCTTTTTGGACACAAGGAAAAGACATGATCTTTCCTTTTATGTCCTTTCCTCACCCTGTTTGTTTTCAAGGCACACTCTCTTGGGTGGTTAAGATGACCAGGCATAGTTCTGAACTGTAGTTCTGTTCTATTTAGTACAATCTGTTCTGTCTGATCATGAAGTAGGCCAAGCAATCTTCATATACAAATTTTCCATGTAAAGTAGACTAAGAAAAACAGAAAGCATGTAGGGGAAAATTCTTGCCAGTCAATATATGAAGGGTTAGTTATATTTTTACAGCATTATAGGTCAAACACTCGGCTGCTGAAAGCAGTCGTACCAGCTGTAATCTTCTTTAACTGTATCCAGTCAGAAAAGAGGAAAAATTGTTTTTCTGCCTTTGAAGAATGGAAATATCTTTTTCCATATCCCCTTCGACCTGTTTTACTGTAACAGATTCTGGACCCACTCAGTGACATCATCAGAAGCAAAGTTTGATGGAAACAAATTGCACCATAAAGTTAATCCTAAAACTGCCTTTTACATCTTCAGCAGCTGGGTAGGTTTTGAAGGAAAAGTGCTCAATTTGCATCCTAAGCCTCCTCACCCTGCCTTATCTGTGGCAGAACTGGACTGCTTGGAATCATGGGCTATGAGCTATAATCTTATTTTTGCACACGGTCAAACTGTTTTACTGTGTGTCATCTGAAATGCAGCCTTCTTTTGTGAAAGCCACAAGTAACCACAAGCTTCCTCTTAAGTGCTGGCAAACAGTAAGTTTTCAAACGGACTGATGAGTAAATAAGAGTGGAAGGAACATGGCAGAAACCTCTTGGAAAACAAAGAGGAAGGCATCTGTCAGAGACCTTATTAACATATGTGCCTATTTCCAGCCAACTGAAGTGGAAAACACCTATGCTGGGATAACACAACCCAAATGCAGGAAAGCCAGCCACTTTAAGTGTGGAGGGTAGGACTTGAAGCACACATGTCTCAAAGACATTAGGAACAGAGCATGGAAAATGTCATTTGCTTTGTGATCTGCAAAAGCCTGCAGTGTGGGAGAGAGGAAGAGGGCAGCAGAAACATCAAGCTGCCTTACAGCATTTCGTGTGTCACTGGCAAAGAAATGGGGTATGGAAAGGTTTTAATGCAAAATTGAGCCACTTGGATGCATAGTAGCAAGAACATCTTGGTCATATTTTAGCTGATTTGAGTAGTTATGGTGTTGAGGATCTGGGTAAGGTCTGTAGAGAGACACAGTGATGAAGTAATGGGATGGTCTCCATCTTTCAAAACTTTCCATCTGCAGAAGGAGGTTATTTCACCCAAGAAAATGGTTTGGAAGGCATGGAGTGTCAGAGTCATCCAAGTGCCTGAGGATTTTGATTACTATTTCTCTCCATTAGAGTCAAACGACCTGATGAAGTTGATCATCATCACAGGCACCAGTGAAATAGGGAGATTACATTGCACAAATGCTCTCTTGCTGAGATCTTCTTGCCCAGTATGGTGATACTTGTACTATCGCAGGGTAAAGAGCTGAAGTGCTATTCTTGGTGGTACTGTACAGATATGTGGGATGTTGTATAACAGAGCTCATGCTAGTCCCTTTTATTTTTGTCCTAGTCATCGTAAATAACAATCTAAACCATACAAAATGAAGGGGAACTTGAGAAGAAGGTTATCCTGAGAAAAGGGCTCGGGGGAGATAAAGGTGACGCATCACTTGATACAAACCAGATGATTAATGGTGAGGTTTGTAACTCCTACTTTGAAATGTTAGCATTTAATGCAAATGTGAGCTACATCAGAGAAGATAATATTTTGGCTTCTAATTCAGAACTGTATATGGGAAGTCAGTAGTACCTATTGTATAAAAGAAAATTGGAGTTATTGAGACACCCTCTCTCAGCCTCTTTATTTCATGAATGCATTCATTATAATGTGCCTAGTTGGTTGATTGTTAGTGATGCCATAAAATAGAGGCTATACCTGGTGTTTGCAGACTCCTGCTTGTTTGGGTGATTCCCTGATCATGCTATATATCTGCTTCCCCTTCATACCATCTTGTGAAGATGTCAGACCATCATCAGTTTAACAGCCTGATTCTTGTTCCTCTTAAAAGACTTTGTTCTCTTCTGTGCTTTTGTGCAAACCAAATGGCAGCCACTTTCTATTTTACTAGTGGTACCTAAACAGTAAGGAAGGCTGGCCACTAGCCAATTCATTTAAGTCTCTAGAATAATAGTTTGCTCTCTAATGAATAGTCTGGCTTTAAATCTCTCCATTCAATTGTGGTGGCACTCCTGAAGTTGACAGGTACTTATAAGACACTGAGGAAAGGTCATTTGCTGGGTGTTAGTTTCATTGATTTGTCCAGAGAACCTTCTAGTCATTCCTCTCCGCTCTTGGAAGGAAACAAAAAAAGGGACAAAAAAATCAGGCAGAAAATTCATTAATTTTCTCATATTTGCTTCAGAAGTCACAAATAATCCATTCCTGGTAAGCAGTTTCCTTCTTTTCTGCCACTAAGCCTGGGTCTATCCAATATTAATGTATTGGTGGCCCATTAGTGGTGTTGGTAGTGCAGCAGCTGAATCTGGGGCTTTGTCAGTTCAGTTTTGTAAGCATATCCAGAAGGAGTCACTTTGTGGCCCTATGAGCTTGTAATGCCAGTAGGCCTGAGACAACGAAGCAAATGGGGCAGGATGGATTGGTTTTCTATTGTACAGATGGGGAAAGATTTGATGATTTGCCCAGCCTCACACGAGGAGTCTGTAACAGAACAAAATAACTCATGGGCTAAGGCAGTGTCGTTACTATAGGACTATCTGAATGCCTCCACTTTGGTTCTTTTCTGTGTATCCTAGAGACACATACAGGTATGTTGCTTGATAACACTGTCTCCATGGACAGTGAGTCCACTTGTGAGTAAATGATTTCCTATTTGTATGCCTGACAAATGTAACACAATTCAGCTTCACAGTTAGCATCATCTTATTCTGAGCAGGGAAACTGAGGCAAGCAGCAAGGGAAGGTTTTGCCTCAGACATCAGATATATGTGCTAATCTCAGACTGGAATCTAGGTGCTCCTTGGGACTAGCTTGCTGTGAGCTGGAGTAACTGCTGTTACTAGATTTATTGCTTACTTCATCCTTTTTCCCCTGTACCAATAAATCAAATGCTACCATTTTCTTCCTGAAGCTGGCACTTAATGAACTTAAAAGCAATCTGAGGAAGGAGCCCCACTGTACAAAAACTGGCTGTGCTAATGCCCTGTTCCATTTACAAAAGAAAAGCAAGAGCAGTGGCAAAGTTATTTTTACTCTAACTAATTTACTTTAGACTGCAGCCACACGCAGAAGCTGCCAGTCACATATTTCAAGAACTGGCTTCTTGATGCCCAGGAGAATAAAGCCTGGAATGACTTGGACATTCCTTAAACCATGCTGGCAGGGAGCTCTGTGGATCAGCCTTAGCAAGGGAGAGAATAGTGGTACAGGGGAAGACATGGGAAGGAGAAAGGTATGGAGTTTTGATATCGTAGGATGAAAGCTAAGCCTAAATTAAGAGGGAGGAGGGAGCAACTGGAATACGGGTGTGCATGGGCTTGCAGGTGAGCCTGGGAAGTTTGAACCTGAAGAATAATGCAGGGGGAAAGTTAGTGAAGCAAGGAGTGCTGTGGTCAGAGTGGACCATGAAATGAATGGGAACATTTCCCACTGCAGATAAGAGCAGAGCATGCCCGAGGTGAAGAGTTCTCAGCCCAGGGAAGTTATTAAGTGTCTGAATTCCTGGCGGCTGGCCTGAGGACATTGTTAAGAGAGGAATGAGGTAAAGTGTGGACCCCCACTATGACTTGGCTGAATGATATTTAATATTTAAGCCTTTTAAAGTGGAGAGAGCTGTTTAGGGAGCACCTTTTAAAGAGGAAGGAACACAATTCCTATTGATGAACACAGTTCAAAATGCACAGTTGTGCATTCTACATGACTTTTGTTCAAAACGATACTAGCAAATTAGATTCATCTGAAAAGAAGCTTTGGAGAATTGATGCTTTCCAGTTACTTCACAAGTCCTAATTACTCCTTCTCTCTCCCCTTTTTACCTAGTGTGTTTTTCCCTTTTGCTTTGGTTTGGTTGCAGCCGGGGATGGCAGAATGCATGGCTCTCAGGTGGTACAGTGTGAAGCTGAACAAAAGCAAACCAATACCTGTCGCAGTTTTAATTCCTAGAGGACAAAGCATTCGGTGTTATCCCTGTTTGGTAGAGGGAAGTGAAGGACTGGGGAAAGGAAGTGACTTGTCACCCAGCAAAATGATAGTGTAACTGAAAATGGAATCAAGGTCTCTTGGTGGAGAGAAATTGGTCAGACAGCAGCATTTTCTCCAGGGTACGGAATGGAAAGTCTATTTCAGAAATTGGTCATTTTAGACATCAGACAGTACTGGGAACTGAAGGTTATTTTGTAAGGAAACAAAGCCCTAGTCCAAAGATGACTGAAGTCATTGAATTGTTTCCATTGCTTTCTGTGGGAGCAAATCTTTGTTTAACAGTGGTTGGTAACAGGCAAGATAACACCTGATGAACTGCTTCCCATCTCAGTCCTCAGGCTCTGTAGTAAATACTGCTCTTAGAGCATGGTCAGCTGCTAGATTTTCCATGGTCAAGTGACTTCTGTTTGAAGGAGGAGGGAAGAAGAAATGGAAGGTGAGGGCAAATTGCAGCAACAGGCAGCAAAGAAGTGGAAGAAAGAGGAAGCAGAGTGTATTTCCTTCTCACCTGCTCCAAATTACCCTGCAGCAGAATGCGGTGAGGAGGAGGAGGAGTGATGGGACAGGAGGTTGTGCAGCCAGCGTGCTGGGAACAAAAGGCTTTTCTGACTCAAAATGCCATGCACCAAGGTGGAAGCTCTGCTGCAGCTCTCTGTGTCTCGAGGCTTTGGTTACACCAGACAGATGCACACTATGGAAAGGTTCAGAAAAGGCTGGCCCACAAGTCTGGGAGATGTTTTTCTCCCTAACGACACTCAGGCTGCGTCCTGCCATTGCTGGTCAGTGTTTTGCTTGCAGGCTAATGTTACAGTTGTACCAGAACTCATTCCATATTGGCTTTTGATCCTGGGAGAACGGGAAAAATCTGGTCAATACGGTTCTCATTAGCCAAAAAAGCTGTAACATGCTGGAGTCATTAGTAGTTTGTTGATTGAGTTAACCATGCAAGGCGGGCTGCAATTGATCATCTGCATTCTCATTAAATATGCCACAGTCTAGGAGAGTTTGTTATGAAACTAGTTGGAGTACATGAGGAGTCTTGGTTGCAGCCAAGAGCACCACTTTATATCTTTATGCTTAAATCTCAACCTGTGTAATTAATATCAGAGATGGGACTGAGGTGTAACATAAAAATAGCCTTTCTCTAAAGTCTTACTACACAGGGTCTTGTTTCAGCTCAACATGGGGAGAGAGATTGGGACTGAAACTTGAATCCAAATCTAAACTTTCTTAGTGCTGCAGGAGGCAAGGGAAGTGGTGAGGGTCTGTGGCTAGAGGATTTCCATTTGGAACTAAGTGGGTATTTGAAGGAAGGAAGCATTGCTGTGCTTCATTTAAAGATAATGAGGTATAATAAACCCTAACCAAAAGTCAAATTCACTTTGTCTTTGCATTGTTCTTAAGACAGTCAATAAGTTAAAAAGATAGATATAGAGAGAGGTGATAGAATTTCGCTTTCAATAAATGGGTGAACAGGAGTTGCTGAAGAGTGTTACCTTGAAAATATATCATGATCACTTTAAACCTTGTCTATGTCTTTCAGCTTTTGAAATGCTGAAGATCACATCTTGAGGGAATTTGTTAGAGCCTTTGAAGTATTTTTATGTTAGGCCCCTATGGCAGAAGATTGTACAGATCAAGAAAGTCCCGAGTAGATTTATTCACAGAAAATGCATTTAAATTACCCAGTTATATGGGCACGCATTCTTCATTTATAGCCTGGTGTCTGGTCTCTGAAATCCTCCCAAGAATTGAGGTCATAGAATCTGAAAACGAGCTTCTGTACACCATACTTCTGGCCTTTCAGATGTAATGTAGTCCGTACTGTGTGGTAAATTGGACACAATTCAGAGAAGAGCAACAAAAACAATTAAGGGAATAGAGGAACTGACTTACATGGGAAGATTAAAGGCATTACAAATTTGTGGCTTGGTGAAGTCAAGACTACTGCAAGTCATTGGAAGTTGCTGGAGACAGGAATGCGGCTTCAAAACCCCCGTTCTTGTCTAAACCTGGTTTTGTTTGTGTGTTTGTTTTAAAGCAATATCCTCCTCTGGTGTAACTTACCACAGTTCCAGTGAAAACAATGGAGCAAAGGGATATGTGCCAAATTAGACTGTCTAAAAAACGCGGCCCTTGTGCTTTTTAAAACAGGCAACGGCAGGAGTGGAATCAGTAGTTCAGTGTTGTAAATCCTGCAGGTTAATTCCTGGTATATTCAGAGTACAGAGTGCTTAAATGCAGAAGATATTTGGCCATCTTCCTTCTGTAGAACCTCTGCCTTTGCTGATGCTGTTCTGGGGCAAGAGTGGTAACAAGCAGAGCTGGTACTAGAAAGCTTAAAATTGAGTTTAATGCTTGAGCTCAATATTGGCAAAGACATGGACTGAAAAGACTCTCTGTTAAATTTTGATTCACATGCTCTCTCAGAAATACAGGGAGCTTTTAAGCCAGTAAAGTCTAATATAGTCCCAGAAAATGGAGGGACATTGCCATGAGAAGCTGCAGGTGTAATCCACTACTGAATGTATATGACATGCCTCCTTCTTTGCACCATTTGCACAGAGGAGCAGTCTATAAATACCCCAATTAGTGAGTGCAGCTAGTTGGAGCAAGGTATAGCAGCTCATGTTTTCAGCCTTAGAAACCCTTAGTTCTGTCCTTGCTGAGTTGATCAAGATGGTGGCCACTTTGCAGAGACAAGGAGCGGATTGTTCCCTATGGTCCATGGGGATTGAATTACAGTGAGACTGAGCAATTAAAACCGTGGGCTGACTCTTAGGAAAATTAAGTGTGAAGCTCATTGTGCTGTGAAATAGTCTCAGAAGGGAAGTGATGGAGGCCCTGTTGGTTGGGATGTGGTACTTTTCATAAGGATGGAGTGTTAATTGAAGCATTATGGCCAAATTTTAACAGTGAAGTTAATTTCTGGCTCCATTGCATGCTCCTTGTTCCAGCTGGTGAGGGAGTTATTCTGTCCCAGGGCTGAAGTGCAGTGGGACTTGGCTGCACATGGAGTTCAGGAGCTCACACCTTTCACTTAAGTGATTGCTTTTATGAGGTAGATGAAGTTGCCAGGAGCAGAGGATGGAAGTGCGGTAGCTTCTGGATGGAAGTTGCTACAGATATCAGTTTCCATTTTAATTTATATGTGATCTTCACTGAGGATGAAAATGGCCAAAGCTCTAAAACATAAATAGGACTAATTTGTAGTCTTTCCAGTTGCACCAAAAAAAGCAGAAGTGCTAAAAGGGAGTCACCTGTGGAGACTATGCTGCTCTGTTGCCTTCATCCTGATTTCAATGGATCAGGAGTGGGACACAGTGACCTGCCACATCCCTCATCATCCCTTTGATATCCAGATTCATGAATGAATAGGAAAAAGAGGAAAACACACCCTCCTGAAATGAGTGTTTGGAAAATGGGGATTTTGAGTGTGAGAATGAGGCGAACAGACAGGAATACCGAATGTGGACCGAAGATGCCAGGGGAATTGTTTCCATAGAAACACAAGCATGGAGGCTCACATGGTTCCCCCATCTCAGACTTACAAATTCACATGATTATCTTAATGGTCAACATAATGGATTGAAAAGAGGTAGGTGATTAGTAAAATTTGATCCAAGTTTGTTGCAGATGTAGGGAGCATTGTGCTGAAGTCTCTGAGTGCAACTTAGAATGGCTCATATGCTGAGCGCGTATCGCTCTGATTTGCTGCACTAAATCAGGATTAACTCCCCAGCAGTGAATGGTGTCCTACTGCTGTCAAACAAAGGGAATCAGACCTGGTTTCTTTTAATTAACTTGAAGAAAAAAGGTCTATATTTGTTTCTTGATACATTGTTCTTTCACCTTTGTTGTCCAGTCCCTTTTGCATGGCTGCAGACATAATCTTTTGCATGTAAATCAATACCATTCAGAAATGCCTCAGGAAATATTGTTCTGAAATGTACTCAATGGAAGCACATGCCTTTCTGTGCCAGAATTTATGAGGGGCCCTGGGAGTCTGTTTTCTTCATTTGTTCATGGAAATATTTCTCCTTAGAACATCCAAGATGCTTAGGCCTAATTTATGTTGTTCCAGCCCCTTCAAAGAAGCTGGAAGTGGTGGGTTTGCATTGTACTGGTAGGCTTCTGAGTGTAGTATGGATGATGCCATGTTTAAATGAGTAAACTTTAGTAACATTAAGAAAGGGCATTTATAAAATGAAGGTGTTCTAGGTTTTTATGTGTGTCATCTCAAGGATCTGTGCATGATCTGCCTTCTGGTGTGCATAGGGTTGCCAGCTGAGGTTCTTGTGTGGCACTGTCGGCCTGTCCTGCACAAGCAGAGTGGGTTGCTGCGATGCTTTAGAAGCTGCTGTTAAGATGGTAGGTATTTCTGACATGCTGGGAAGCAGGAAGGATGAGAAACATCCTGTGGGAATCCTAAATATTAGGGGTTTCTCGCCCATTAACCAAAATGTAGCCTGATAGCTCCCATAAAGCCCCCAAAGCAACACCCATAGATCAGTCAAATTCCATGTGGGAGAAGAGGCTTAACCACATAATCTAGGTCAGAGCAACCCCAAATGAAACAGTGAGGATTGAAATCGTAGTGCAGATGTGTGGCTTGGGCTCCTCTCTGTGAAAGCCCATGGTGGCCTGGCCATCTCCTGTGGTTCCATGGTTTAATTTGGGCTGAGCTGACTTGGTCTGTCTGATTTTTAAAGCATCCAAAGCTTCACAACCCACAAGCTTCATCTTTAATGATAGTTGTTTGTGCTCTTTTTAGAAGAGACTGTGTGGAGTGGAAGAGAGGAGCAGGAAGTGGAGACAGGACAATTTTGTACATGATTTCCAGTAACTGATGATGTTGGTAAGCAACATCCAAGACAGTAACAGCTCTACAGCCAGAAGAAAGTGTGGTGTTATCTTTCTGGGTGCAGGAGTGGGGGAAAGCAAAATAAAAGCTAACATTATGGGGAAAGCAGAATAAAAGCTAACATTATGGGGAAGACAGCTCCCATCTTTCCTTCTGGTTTCCCAGCTTCTCAGAGCCAGAAAGTTGCTAAAGCCCCTCTAATCCTTAAAACTAGTCCAGCTTCAGGCTGGTCTCTTGATAAGCACACATAATCCTCCTGCAGCTCCAAGAGGAAAACATCTGAGGTTTGGGAAGGGTCAGCCAGAAATGACATAGCTGCAAATATGAAAGGAAATCAAAGAACTGCAGGGTTCCACCCAGGAGAAGGGAGAGCAGGAGAGGCAGCAGGGCCAGCCAGCACCAAAACAAGATGAACAGGAAGAGACGCCCAGAGAGAAGCATTTTTCCTCTCCAACTTCATGTGTGTGAATTCACTGCTAACCTTGACCCATGCTTTCAGTTACCTTGTTTTGAAATGCCCTCCCTTGCACTAATTTGTGAGACTGCTCTTCCAGTGCTCCTAATTTACATGTTTTTGTGGTGAAATGAGTAATGCTTGATATTAAGAACCTGGATTGCAGAGGGAATGTGTCAGTAGCGCTGAGGCACCCTATTTTAGTTGGAACCTCTGCGTGTTACCACCATTTATAAAGGAAAGTGAATCTGTTTCTGCATTTCCGTACATTAAACCTGCAAAGTGTTGCCATGCAAACAACACATTGATTCCCTGATGGGTTTCCTTCGTTTCTCCCATACTGTTTCTTTTCCATGCTGTAGTCTTCTAGGACTTTGCTGAGAGCAAGCTAGCATTTACAAGGGCATGTAAGTGCCTTGGGCTTCCTATTTTAAGCAAAACAGTGCTAAAGGGCCAGAACTTGAAAGGTACTCAGTTGATAATGACAGGGATAGGTTAAAAATGACATGAAAGCAAACACAAGGAAAGACTTGTCCTGAAATAAACAGGAATTTAGTGTTTCAGAGTTGCAGAACATTCAGTGAGGTCTCTAGCACGATCTTTAGGACCCTAAATGCCTTTAAACTGCTGATGACTTGAAAACTATTGTGCTGATTTTGGCTGGGAGAGAGTTAATTTTCTCCTTAGTAGCTAGTATGGGGCTATGTTTTGGATTTGTGCTGAAAACACAAGGATGCCCAGCAATCCTGCCTCCAGTGCTGTCATTCTCTCAAGGAGAGAAGAGGTGCAGCCTCTTCCCAAACCCAGTGTTTGAACAAACATCCACTCTGTCATCAACATTATTGGTAAGCAGGAGTTGTTGATTTACTCAAGGTTTTTTGTCCATCAATCAGTGAGGAGTGTAGCTTGGACCAACTTTGTCAAGCTTTTAATCTGGGGTGACTTTTTGTTACTGAGCTGCCTCTGCATACGAAATGTAATTGGTTGCCAGCTCACACTTCCCTGACCCATTTCCAAAGCTATTTCATTTGATTGTGTTGGGTGATCTTTCTGAAATTATTTCTTGATTTTTATCTGAAATCCATTGATAATGGTTATTTAAGCTCTTTCTGTGCTATCTGGTTGTTTTAATTTCAGGGAGTACATTGAGGAGTTTAAGTGTGTATTAGTTATCATATTGATGGATCAGCCAAGCAAGGAACATTTGGAAATTCACATATTCCTTTTCACTGACCTCTGATATTTGAAAGATAAGCCTCTTGCATGCCATTAGCGATTTGAACATCTATAAACATTTCCCAGTGTGTTTAGATTTTATTTTGGAATAGTTTGAGTACGTACATGTAGATTTTTCCTTTAATCCATCCAAGAATATTAATTGCCCATTTGGTTTGCTGTTTGCCATTTATTTAATACTTTTTCCTTTAAAGCTGTATTGGTTTAGTTTGTGCTGAATCAAGTACACTGGAGAAAGCCAGTAAGATCTAATGCAGTGAGAACTCAATCTGAGCAATTGAAACTGGCTAGAATTAACTTGATGATGCATGATCCAAGGAGATCTTGTCAATCTTTAGCATAGGTGATCCAGATGTAGAATCAAATAGAACTGTATTTCCTTCCTCTTCAGGAGTGTTGTGAGGCTTAATTCACTGAAGTTTTGTAAATCACTTCATGATCCTTGGATAAAAAAAAATGCAAGAACACAGAGAAATAGGAATAAGAACACAGAGCTGTAGACATGTAAAGAATATTCTTCTCTTTAAAATTTCACAAGCAAGTAAGGTCTCCCTACACTGCCTCTCTAGATTCCCAGTAACGGCATTAGGAGTTAGATCCGGTCCTTGGGCAGAGAATTAATCTGGATCCTTGTTACAAAACACATCTCTCAAGTGAAACTTTTGCCTATATTTTTCCCAGAAGATTCTTCTCTTTCAGTCCAGAATTTTATCAGCAATTCTTATGCTAACAGGGGTCAGGAGATGAGATGTTTCTCACGTTACACTTGAAGCTTCTCATGAATAATGGCCTGTATCACCTCTATTGTCTCTCCAAAACATAAGCAACCAGACATAAGGCCAGAGGAGAAATTTAAAGAGTGCTGAATAAGCCAGCAGGGTAGACCAAGAACCAAGATAGTCAAAGAGTGAAACAAATACAAGGTAGAGCAGATGGTTATTTGGGGAAATATCTGAGCAGATTAACTACTAGGCAGCTAGAGAATGAGTCAGTCTCTAGTTAAAAAGTATCCTGAAATCTTCAGAGTGAGATTAAGAGAAGCACAGATGAAGATCATTGTAGACAAAGTAAATTAGAGGTCATTATTCCCTAGTGAATTTTCTTAAGTAGAGCACATCAGGCTTTTCACAGGAATCTGAGGGGGGTTGCCATACTTAAGACTATCACTTACTCCTGTGTAAGGGCAATCTGTCCATTTGGAAGCAATTTCCCCCATCAGTATTGTCCTTCTCTTCTTTATCAAATGAATTTGTCTTTTTCGTTCTCATATATATGTGTGTGTGTGTCTATATTGTGTATGGAATAAAAATAGCTGCAGTTTGAGAAGGATGGTAATCCCAAAATTCATGGCATTGGAAATTGCCATCATAGAAATCTTAATTCCTCCCTAGCCTTCCAATCTTTTTGTTTTACTTCAGTAAGACTGCAGCTGCCATCTGATTTGTATTTATATATGCTTTTTATAGATATTAATGCAATAACAGATTAAACCTAAAGTAACTGTTACTACACAGAGAAATCTCAGGGTCTGATCTTGCAAACACTAATGCCTCTGAATAACTTTAATCTTGTGCATTGTATATTTGAATTTAATAGGGACTCTTGCATGCCAAAGTGTCTCACATATGTGAATGTTTGCTGCAACTTCAGACTTTCCCCATATGTTGATGTCAATTTGTTTTTGCAACCTCAATACGGTTTAGAAACCTAAGTCTCTGATCACGGTTTGTATATGTTTTATCAGTTCTGCAGCCTTCATTGTATCCGATTTCCAATTGAACCCTTACTACTGTTGGTGAAACCACTTACTTCTACCAGGCTAAAGTTGGCTTACAAGGCGTTCTTCAGGCACTTTCTTTGAGGTCTGAGCAAGCTCATAGGTAACGTGAGTTACAGAGCTGTGACGCTGTTTATGCAGTATCATCTTCTCACCATGCATTCTGAAGGTGGATTCCTAAAAGAAACTGGATTGTAAAACTTAGGAAATCGGATGATAGCCCAGTAGCAATTTTAGTGCTTGTAAGAACAGCTGAAACTGTCCAGGAAACAGGCAGTGGAGCTGTATCAAACTTCTCTAGTGTAGCTGGCTTCTGATCTCTGTGTAAAGGCTCAAGGTAAACTGAAGAGTTCAGACTCACTGTGTATGTTCTGTAGGGTCATCTTTTGCATCTAGGGAGGGGATTAGATGCCAAACTCTGTGTAGAGGATATTAGTTTTCTCAGATTTCCACTAGAATATAAAGCTTTGATAAATCTACTTCAAGACCAAATGTGGTTGGTCTCAGAATACTTTGGGGGAAAACAAAAGCCTCTTTCTCTGGAGCTCTAATACACAGGTATTTAAACTCATGCACATCCTACAGTGAGCTAAAGCAGCCTGTAATCCTTATATTCTGCTTTTGAAGGTATGAATAACACAGTGCATGGTCAGCCTGTCATATTCTGCTGCAGAAGGCTGCTGAGTCGGAGCACCAGTGGTTAGTTTTGAGTTCAGTAATAATGGTAATTTTACAAGCTAATGTAAGGGTAATAAAGTCTTCCATAAGGCAACTACTGTGACCATCAGGAAAGTTTTATTTCCCCAGGTTCAACAGTTTACGTGTGACTAATGTACTCTCGGAGAAGAGGTGACTTCCATTTAAAGCATGCAGCAGCTTACAGGAACACTGATACGTCTGTGTTTGCAGTTAAGGCTCACTAACCATTGGCATAAATGTGATCAGCATCTGATAGTACCTCAAATTATCCCACTTCTCAGCTTTTGCATGAATAACTTAATTCTTAGCTCACAGAAGTGTAAAGAGATTTCTTCTTTTCTGTATCCTGGCATTATTTAAGATTAAACTCCTTATAATAGTCATCTCCATATCTTCGAAGACCAAATATACATATGCGTGTGTGTATATGAGTGTAGTAGAGGTAGGAGAACAATGAAAAGGTAAGAACAAAGGTAACAGACACAAGAAAATGATTAGGCACTTGAAATAAAGAAGATATTTGCTTAAGTAGCATAAATAACATTGTCCATAACCTCTTTCTCACAAGTTTCCATTCCTGAGATGTTAGAGGTATGCATGAGACATTAGTTTGTATGTCAGAAAAATTGTGTGGGACAGTTGAGATACTGCCAGTTGAGATGTTTTCTTTTCAAATTGCATAGAATAATAAAGAGCTTTATCAGGTTTGGGTTGCTACATCCCAGTGCTAGTCTTACAAGGGAGAGGATCAGTCTTGTCTAATTTTATATGTCTAAAAATTAGTAGTTTAGGACTATCAGATCTCTTTGTAACCAGTGGGGAGAAAGGGGCATGTCCAGAGCATGGATGATGTTAGCTATTTTAGAGCCTGTGTTAGGAAGAAGTCAGCTGCCTATTGAATATGTTGCTCTTTCTCTTCACTGTAGAGGGAGACTACCTGAATCATGTCAGCAGCCGGCTTTTTTGGTCAAAAGTTATATGAGATAGTGTAGTGCTGCTATTTTGAAAGTTGTTTAGTTGTTGAAAGATGCAGGTAAATGCCCAGTCTTGTTGCTGTTACTGAAATGACTGAGAAAACACCCCTGATGAGGGAACAAGAGCTAATTGCTTCTGTCTGGGTGATGATGGACTGTTGTCTATTCCTTTCTGAGCTGGGTGGGACTGATGAGTGTGTAGGGTGGTGGTTATTGCTCTCTGCTATGGAGCAGCCTCCATATTTCAGCTGGGAGTCCTGGTTTAGCCTGCTATGTCTCCAATGTTATACCTCCAGGAGGCGCAGTGGAAAACTAAATCCATTGGAGAGCTGCTTTCACCAAACCTCATGGCTTTAAGTAGAGATCCCAGCAGGGACATCAAGAGAGGCCAATTAATAAACTCCTTTCTTTGCCTACTCCCTCCGTGTGTGTTCTTCTCCCGTTTCAGATGGGCCTGAGGACTGGAGCTTGTCCTCAGAGCACCACGCATACTGGAAGCTGCATTCTTGTATAAATTGGGAACAGAACTGGCCACCAGAGATTGGAAATCTGGCAGGCAGAGCTGATTAGACATGCTCAGAAGAGCTTGCAGTTTCACTGCTGCCTGCCCTTTGGGCTTGCAATGAAAAACAAGGCTGAGCGCTGCCAATATTTGTATATGTGATTCTATTGTTTTATCTGAGGATGAGATCAGCCCAGAACAAAACTAAAGTGCTCTGGTTTTTTATTCCATGGCATCATGAGAAATGTGAAGCTGGGATCACCCCACTCCACCCTGATCTTTGACTCCTAAACCAGTGTTCCTCATCCTTTTTGCATTCTGTTGAAACACACTGTCCTTTCAAAAGGATCCTGTGCCTCTATGTCTCATTTAGGTGCCTGGGAAATGTACAGTTGTCCCGATACACATCCCTGCCTCTTGGAAAACTCCACCCTTACTTGAGAACTTAAACCATGCCTGACCTCTTCCAGCTTTGTAATCCCATATGCATCCTCAGAGGATTTTATTACCTAGATGATCTTTAAAGGTCCCTTCCAACCCAAACCATGCTCTGATTCAATGATTTCTCTTACCTTCATGTTTTCCTTTATCTACCTTCTAATAATACTGTGTTGTCAGATAATCATTTGTGAAATGCAGGTATGAAATATACCTGCTTTCATTTTGATGGAAAGGAGTGATTGCAGTGCTGCGGTTTGAATAGGGATTTGGAAACAGCTAAGGGTAGGATTCCTAGGTAAGGAGACACAGGGGAGTTTTTATAGGCGGAGGCTGACTTGCAGCATCCTTGTTGAATTGATTATTTTAATGCTGAAATGTAATTGTAGAATTAATCATGTGCCGGAGCACCAGGAGCATTGTGAAGGTGTCTTTTTAGTTACTATTTCAGGAGAAAGAAGGAAATTGAATAATGACTATTTAAACATTATAATTAGTAGGGATTGAACCCAGGACCATGGTAGCTGAAGCTCTGTGTTTCTGTGGCTGACTTTTGCATCCCACCTCATGGGAGAAGGTCTGACTCCCAGAGCTCAGATTTGGTCATGACTTTGAGCAGCCCAGGTGGAATTTTGTGTGCCTGTGTGTACATCAACAAGACAGGTAGCTGCCTTTCTCTGGTGACAGGGGGTAACAGAGGCTCTGCAGCTTTTGTAGACAGATGCATTACCACAAGGCCAGATGCTGCCACCGAACAAGACAAACAATTATAGAAGCCTTCTCTTCATCAAATTCATTTGCAGTGGTCACTCCCAAAGCTCCTTTGAGAGGGATGAGATAAAGAACCCTAAGGATACCTACTGAAAGCTTGTACAGACCCATTAAAAAAGAAGGAAAATACCAGTGTGTAAGTCTGTCTGCAGCTACAGCAGAGGGAAGCAGATGTAAGCAAGCCTGCCTGTGCCTTCTGAAGCTCTGTTAGTTACTGGAAGGCAGCCAGCACTGAAATAATGGCTCGAGGCGGCACCCCTTTCTCCTCGCTGCCTGACCTACTAGCAGACAAGACATTTGTATGTTATTAAGCTGTGGAGCACATACTGTGCTTTGCAGCTGGACAGTGCAGGACACTGTTGAGAGCTGTAAATCTCCAGTCACGTATTTGCTGTGAGGCTCTTGTATAATGTCAGAAATATTCCACTCAACTCCTGCAACCTCCCTGGGCTTTAAGACACCTCCCTGGGTAGAGATGCTGACTTATGCACAAAAGCTAGTTGGGGTTGTTGTTGATGTAATGAGTCCTGCAAGGCAAGAGAGGTGATCTGGGCTGACTTCTAGCCTGAGTGCTGGTTGGACCTTGGAGTACATGTGCTGCAACTACAGTCTGAAACCTGCTCCTCTGAAATGTGGTGGGATCCCAAAACACTGATGGCTGTGTGCTCTGTAGAGGGAGGGTGGGATACAGTGACATACAATATAAATACTTTGCGTTTAGCTTGCCAGTCAGAGCTTTCACTTTTACAGTTTTCTCATCCTAGATTTCTTCTTTTCCTATTTCTTTACCATGCATTCAACTCCTGCATTTTAATTGTAAATGAATTGTCTTTGCTTCTACATGATTATTTATTGTTCTTGTGGGCATCTCTCAATGTGCTTTAGCTACAGCTATTTTGCAACTCAGCTCACAGGTATGGTCCCATTTCACTTTTTCATGGTGTTTTCAGTTGCCCTTCTAGGCCCGCAAGCTTACAGCCTGTGTGTGACTCCATGTGTGGCATGGCTGGGTACTTTCAGATGCAGCATTAACAAGGCGTTTTTTATCAAGGAGCTGCTAAAATTCAGAACTGCTGAGATTTGATCATAGATGATGTTAAGAGGCAAAGTCAGAAATGATCCCTTACAAGCACTTTCTGATACTTGAAAGGTTTGATGAAGTGAACTTTAGAAAACTCCCCTGTTTTCTGTGGTTCCATTTCTTGTTTTCTCTCATAAAGATTTCTTTTCATTTGCTGGAGACTTCCAAAATACACAACCTCCCTGACGATCTATTGCTCCCAAAAGAAGCCCTTTTTGTAGGTTTTGACCTGGCTCCATCCTCTATCACAGCTGCAGCTTCTTTCCTTTGAGGTAAAGCCAAAGCTGCTGAGATAAGTGTCAGCGCTGGAGATTGAAGGCTTCATCTGATCCAAAGGAAGGTTTAATGTTGGCAGAGGTAGTTCATGTCCAGTTTCCTGTCCAAGGCCACACAACAGGATCTTTCTGTAGGGAAGATGTGTGTTTCATCACCTGTGACCCACCCTTGTCTCCTGCAAGATCCTCCAAATCACTCCTTCCTTCTAAACTGCTCATCAGGCTCAAGGTGGTAAAGCCTTTTGCCTTGAGCTCTTACTTCCCTGCATGACCCAGAAAGGGGAGACCTGGTAGCTTTTTAGGAAATGTGTGGCTGAGTAATAGTCAAAGCCAGGATATTCTGTAAGTCCAGCATTTTGAGGCCAAAATGCTACCTTTTAGAAGAAAAAGACAATTCCAAATGAAATCCTTTTAATAATTGCAATGTTCTGGTTAATTGCAGTTTTCTCTTTCCTGTAGTGTTTGGCTTCTCCAAACAATACCCACAACGTTTGCAGTATAAGGGGATTGCAGCGTGCTTGGCAGCTCCGTTCTGCAAAGCCTCGGTGATTTTTGTCATTGATCCAAGCTCTGATGCCGGTTCACTGGCGTGAGGTCACTCTAATTTCATCCCGGAGCTGCTGGTAGACTCTTTTTGTCCCGGCTGCCCTCACCCCTTGCCCAGCTATGTCCCCCACCTCGTTTTGTTGGAGGTTAATCACCGCGTGAGGTAACTCCATCCTTGGCATGTTCTGTGATCTGGAAATGTGGTTGCTAATTACAGCCTTCACACCAGAGGACCGGTCTGTTGAGTCCTGCCCTGTAAGTGTCTGCTCTCCTCCATGGCTCACATTGCAGAGAGGACATTCTGGCTAACAGGAGGATGGTGGGGGTTGACCAGCCTGAGCCTGGAAGAAAAATGGAGCCCTCTTAATAATCAAGTGTCTACTGAGAAATCACAGCAGAAATACCTGTCTGGGAGAGAGACTGTCCTGCTTTTAAACAATAAAGGCTATGTGGTTTTTGCTTTGTGCTCTCAGGACTTGTGGTGAGAAGGGGATGTAGCAGCGAGGCTCATCCAGAGTGGCTTAAACATCCCCAAAAATCTTGCTAGGAGGATGAAATTTTCTTTTCTTTTCCCTTTCTGGTCACGTTTTACCACTGGAGTTACTCAGCGAATTAATAGGTATAGAAATGCAAAGCTCTTTTCTTATTACACGCCATCGATCTGATTGCAGTGTCATTAATTGAAAGACTCGGGAAATGTGATGGATGGTTCAGTTCAGGATTCCACATTCGTTTTGGCATAGCCCTGCAGGAGAAAAGCTGCATGAAGCTGATTGA
Organism: Coracopsis vasa; assembly: GCA_026283785.1. Taxonomy (NCBI): domain Eukaryota; kingdom Metazoa; phylum Chordata; class Aves; order Psittaciformes; family Psittacidae; genus Coracopsis; species Coracopsis vasa. Next base: position 86,928 of record JANHGB010047007.1, read on the forward strand.
AGGGCTCTTTTTGTCTGACATGAATTATTCTTTCATTGTCAAACCTTGTAACAGCATTCAGACATAGGGAGATTTACAATGTGAAATCCTAAATGGGGTCTATTCTTAAAATAAAATCAGAAAAAAAAGAAGAGCTTTATCTTGCAACGTTGAAAATAGCTACGTTTAAAAAAAAAACCCCAGCTATTTCTACAAATTAAATCTCTTTTGCAAAACCCAAGGGGCTGATGTTTCTCACTTAATTTTGAATTATTCCAATGGTAAGGCCTTAAATGAAGAAAACAATTGCTTTAATCACATAACCGTTGTCAACGTTTTTATTACATTCGAATGTATGTGTTTGTATGAGAGGTTTGGTTTGTTCTTTCCACTGCTGTCATTTACCTAAGCAGACTGGTTTGTCTGTTAATCTGTGCCCCGTAAAATAAGAGGAGGTTTTCTTTCTCTTGTGGGGAAAACCCAGGTAGACGTTGTTTAAATGCTTGTTTTTAAGGAGCTCATTCTGCATTTTAGCGTAAAAATGGATGAGTGTTGTGTGCGGACAAGGTTTCATCTGTTCCTGCTTGTGCCTGAAAGCAGATCTTATCACATAGCTTTGTGGGTTTCATTTTTCCCTGTTGATCCTGGGCACTTCTATTGTTAAATTCCTGTTGCTCTTTTGTCTGTCTCAAAATTTGTGCCACGCTCAGAGGCTTGCCTGCAACGTTATGAAATGCAGCAATTAAAAAGGAGCAGAAAGGCGCAGATCAGCTTTGCTTTAGACATGATAGCGTGTAGAAAGTTGATGGAGAGTTTTGAATGCAAAGCAGCCACACAACTTGTAGCACCAGCCTCTACATGCCTGCTAGCTTAAAAAGGCAAGCAGTTACTAATTCATATTCATAGAAG
>JANHGB010047007.1:91185-142231 GCA_026283785.1 Coracopsis vasa
ATGCTTTTCAATTTTAAGGCGGGGGGGGGGGTGTCGGGGGGAGGAAGCATGACTGAAAGCATTTCTCTAGCTGTCCATTCATTCATCCATCCATCTGTATTTTCTGTTTTAAAGCAATCGAAAATGATTTTTATAAAGGCCAGGGAGACCGTTTGCAACTTGGTTTTGTTTGAAAATCTCTCAGTGCAGAATGAGGTTTGTGTTTCAGATGATTGAATCTTGTACTGGGAAATGAAGGGGGGAATGACCGTCCTGCTCGTGCCAGGAAGTGCTGGTGTCAGGTCATCTAAAAGTAAAATCTTGTCACAATTTCTTCCTTTCATGGGGGGAGAAATATATATACAGGACATGACTTGATGTTTAGGTATGTGTTTGATTGTCTTGTGTGAACAGGCCAGCTTTTCCCGTGTTCAAAACTTTAGGGAGGTTACAAAGTCATGGCCTCAAAAGTTTTTTGTTTTACTGCGTTTGATATTAAATTGTCTAGAGAAAGAAATGATTTCTAAGATACGGCTTCCAAGAAGAGGACAAACAGAGTTACACATTCAAGTTGTAAATAATCGAGTAATTTCACTTCCAGGATTTTTTGGTCTTAAAAAAAATCTGACAAATTTCAAGGGAAAAGCAAACGTAATTTGGTTTATGCTTTTAACTGCTTTTGTCAATAGGAGCATCTTTTCAACCCTTAAATTTATACTTACTTGAACTGTGCAGTATATTTAGCAGGTTTGGATTTTCATTTTTAAAAGCCTATTATTACATTATTTCCACTGAGTTATTGCATTATCAGAAATTATAAAAAGAAAACACTACAGACTGTTCAAATATGTACTTCTTGAGTCTGAATATCTAAGTCATTGCAAATGTCTAGTGCTATTTTATCAGCTCTAATAATAACAGGCAGAGTGCTTTCACAGATGTAAATATGGGTTAAGTCTCAAAGAAGCTAGCAGACAAATACTTCTTAAACTAATGAATAGTTAGGCTACTGTTCTGGTTATGTTTCAGAATATCTAGTTGTCTGAGTCTCCCAAATTATAAGTGTTTGCTGTGAATTTACTTTGAAAGAAACGGGTAAAGATATTTCACCTGAATTCACTTTTAACTCTCAGAACACTGGAATAGAAGTGATTTGATGAACAAATTCTCTTAGTCTATCCTGCAGGCAACTTGCTTTGCCTTTTATTATCCGTATTAGGCTTTTTTACACATATATATTGTCTTGCATTGCCAAGTTCTAGGTCAAGTATGTGTCTGTTTGGAATATCTTTAAAATTGAAACTTTGAAGAAATGATGAAAGAACTCTGGCCTTGTTTTAAATCAAACTCTGAATGCAGCCGAGGCCACCCTGGGAGCACAATGTTTAATTTCCATTCGACATCTGCCTTATATTTACCATTGCAGACCAGTGTCTGTGTGGAAGGAGCACTTACCGTCGATAAAAGTTTGGTATCTCTTTTGTCAGAGGTTGTCATTTCTGTGCTCTCAGTCTGGACTGTCATTTTGTAAAATCTTTTGTCACTGCAGCTGAATGGAAAACCTGGAATGTGTAAGAGATTAAAGAAATGGGGAAGAGGATTCTAATGTGTAGAGCAATTCTGGTCGCTTGACTCTCTGAGATAGATGGTGCCTAATCCTGATTTTCCTTACTCCAGTGTAAATACTGAGCTGTCCCACTGAAACCACTGCTGAATACTGATGCAGCATCAGAATCAGGCCTGGCTCATTTCTTTGCTTTTTGAGACTGTGGGCTTATCTTGCAGTGCTTTATGCATGCAAAGCTCTCATTTTACACTTCTAGTGAGAGATGCCCACTGAGTGACTTCATGCTGATTGCAAACACACGGGTGTAAATCCTGAGTTTCAGTCATTGCTCCAGACTCACGCCTGTAGAAGTGATATCAGTCTGACCTCCCAGAATCTTGGGATAAATATTTGAATAACTTCATGTGCTTTCTTTAGGTAGGTCTGGGTTAGGGAAATACTATCCTCTCCAAAGAGCTGGGGTGGAATTTGGCATGTCTGGACATTCCACAGTGTCAGTGGGAATCTGGTGACTGAGATGTTAGGTCTACCTGGGAGGAAAAAGAAGTTTACTCAGAGCAAAGGCAGAAACATTTGTCCTCACAGATGTATTTTGCTGCAGAAAGAGTGATTCGGGGGGATTGACTGGGGAGCTGTTACAGCCTTGGGATTAAGAGGGGAGTGTTTCAGGTAGAGAAGGGAAAACTTTGCTGTGTGTTTAATTGTTTTGAATGGATTTTATCTCCTTACTTATCAACACAACTTGTGTTCATGTTGCTTTTAATGTTAGAAAATAAAAAGGCTTTCCCCCTCCTGCAAGATCCCTTCTGTGATCTGAGGTTGAAATGCTGTGTGTGTACTGTCAGCTCAAGAGCCAGGCTCCTATTTAACTTTCCCCTGTGGGATTTCAGTGAAGCTCAACCCTTATATTCCTGCTCTACATAGAAATAAATTTCTCTCTATTTTTGTTTCTCCCCTCTTACAGGATTAACTTGATGACTCCAGTGGAAATTGCTCTCAGAAAGAGAAAAGATCATCTGGATTCTTCTGAAGGTAAGAGACAGGGACAGAAGTCTCCATGAAAGACCTACCCAAGACGCAAGAAGAGGATCTCACCTACTCCCCCTTCTTCAGAGACTTCATCCCGCATTGAGGTTCAGGCAAGTATTGTTTTCCCCTGCTTTGGAGGTTCACTGGTGAGTCCTTAGAAGTGCTTGCTTCTTACCTAAATAGTGTCAGTAAAGTTTTGTGATGAATCAGAGGGCAGGTTCTTGTACACCAATGTGTTCTTTCACACCTTGCAACTGGTTTATGTGACTTTACAGGCTTATGAATCTGACAGGTTTATATAAAATGCAAGAAGAGATATCCCTAGTGAATCAGGAAAAGATGAGCCATTGGATTATTAACATTTTATTAATTCCAAATCCATATTCTGTTATGACCTGAGGTGCATATAGGTAGAGCAATATCACTATAAAACACTAATTAGGTAATCCACTGCATTTACTGGCCTTTTGAGTTTTACAAACCAACAGAACCAAGCCATTGCAATGATTTCTGTGTCCAGGTAGGCTTTGCATGTCATGGGCATCATCTTCCCTGAGGATTGTCACTGGTTTCCATATGCTTGTTTGTAGAATTAGGTATTATTGAATAGGGACAAAGTGGTTTCAGCTTAACAGGTAGAAAACAGTATGGTTACAGCCCTGTTAAAAGTGGAGGCATCTGAAGTAAGACACAGAAGAACACATTGTCTTCCACTGGGAAAAGCCTGTTTGGAGGGACTCATTTAGCCATAGGAAGCTGGGAGAGAAGTGTGGAGTGAAAGACTAGCCAGGCAATTACTTTACTAATGGGTAAGATTATGTTGGTTTTCAGTAAATCAGTGCAAATGTGTGGTTAACTATGTCTGTTGAAAAGATTCTGAATACAGAGAGTGTAAGGGGACAGACCCTTGTCTGATGAAGTGTTCAACATCACTTGGAGATCTGCTTCCACTGCAGGATGTGAGGCAGATTGAAGTTCTTGTGTAAAACTGGCAGGGACTCTGCCTTGCTTGGTCTGGTCTTCCCTGAGGTTAAGACGGTTTTGTGCTGGCAGATTTCATTCTTCCTTATTCAAAACATGTGACATAGTTTAGCAAAACCAGAACTTTGAATGCCATTGGGATGTTAGCACAGCAGAAAACTTTCATGTGACAATATTGGCAAGAAAGAGCAAAGAATCTTTTAATAACTCTTCCTTTCTGTCTAACTCAGGGCAATTGCTATATTTTGATGTTGTGTCAGCAGTGCCTCGTGCTGAAACATCAGCCTTAATTCAGATTTCGGAAGATAATTTCAGCTTTGCAGGATATTACTTTGCCACAAAGTGATTTTGGTAGGACAGTTATATGCAGTATAACTTCAGTTTTATTTAGAAGCTGAAAATCTACTCAACTGCTTTCTCCAACCTGTGTGCGGAATTCCCACTTTCATTGATGTGAATACATTTTAATAGGGAAATACTGTGCACGTGCTGAAAACTGTGGACATTGTTTTGTTTCTTTACCTTGACTGTGATGAAGGACTTAACGTGGGTGTGAGTTAGAGGTTTAAAAAGGGCAATATACAGCTTGTGTTCCCACTTGCCTCTTGTTCCTTTGAGTTTTCAACTTCTGTCTGTGGTTTGAGAAGGAACTGAAGTCTAATGGAAGGAACTTGTCACCTTGTAGGTCCCGGTCTATTTTTCCAATTGCTGCAGAATGTGCAGTCATTTCTGTAGGGTTCAGGGGCCTGTTCAAGCTTTTATCAAAGCAAAAATGAAGCTCTGCACTGCTAATAGTCTTCCTGTCCTACACAGGTTTTCATTGTCTTGTCCTGCTTCATCCTGTATTGGTGAAACAATAAGGGAATGAGATTAGGAGACTATGTAATATGCTGTTGTAACAGGAGGGTATAATCAGCTGAGAGGACACTGTATGTGGGTATGATTTGGTCTGAAGTGCCTAAAGAATGTGCTGATGTTAGGTTTAAATGCTGATCTGAGCAATAAACCAGTTGCAAGTCATGTTCTTCCTACAGAATTTACCTCAGGCTGTTTCTGGTTGCATCTCCCTCCATAATACCTACTTTGATATCCATCTCTGGGTCATATTCCTGCCTGTGCACACAAAATCCTTCCAGCCTTTGTCAAGTCATCACTTTCTCAACATGCAAATCCCTCCTAAAGTTTCTTCGGTATTGACCACATGAAATGATTTATTCTTCTAACATATCAGCATACTTGTCAAGGCTGTAGATAGATGAGCTAGGCAGCAGGCACATAGCTAAGTAAGCTGTGTGAGATTTTCACTGTAACCATGGTTCTTTCCCTCATTTATTTACCATCCTCATTTTGCTTGTTTTGTTGTGAAATAAGCTGCTAAACTGCTTGAGTTAGGACATCATGTCAAGTGATTTCATTTATTCTTGTTATACATTCTGAATTCTGTATAAATAATAGGCAAGTGGCAAAACAACCCTAAATATTAATTCAGGTACAAGCTGCAGCTCAGAAAACTGCCTGGTTGGCATTAAGATTCAGCAACACACAGTAGGCGATGGAAATCAAACAGTGGTGATGACTACTAGTGGAAGATTATGTCTTGCTGAAAGCAACAGTGTGGTTGAGAAATGGGGCTAAGCCCTGAGTAACTTGGTTTGATCTCAGAGCTGACGTGTTGAATAGGAGGTCCCTTCCAACCTTAATTATCCTATGATTTGGTGAATGTAGATGACCTGATGCTCAAAAATCACGAACATCCAAACCCATGGACTCAGGACAGTGGAAGGAGCAGATTTCTGACACATGACCTGTTAAAGAAGCAGGGAGGTTTTACCTATGAGCACTGAGCTATGATGTAGTGCCAGTCCAGTGTAGTGCAGAAGCAGCCTCATCTTTCTGGTATGAGTGAGCGATCCAGGCTAATACCTACAACTGTAGCTGTACCTGCTGAGGTGAAGCTGAACTGTTATGGAGGTTGACTGTTCAATAGGCTCCAGGTTGACGAATGCAGTAGATGGACAACCAGCTGATGCTATTGTGAGCTCTGTTGTGGGAGATTGAGGTCAAGCCAAAATCCAGTGGGATAAGCAGTAGATTCATTGCTCCTCCAGGAAGAAGTTTGCCCAGTCTTTCCCTTGCCAGACTTCTGGTAATAAGTCTAGATCATGGAACATTTCTTCATGTAATAGCTGCCTTTTTAGTTTTGCAGGTTTTAGCAGTGAATTTGGTATCAGCCCATGATAAAAACTAAGACCTGAATTTAAAGCGAACGCTGATCAGGAGTTTTTCAGGAGTACCTTTTTCTTTCAAAAGCCCTAATAGTTTAGTGAATTAAATCCTGGGAGAGACTTTACTATCTGCTTGCAAGGAAAGGAGAAAAAGTTCAGTTTTGATTGAGTTTGTAAAAAGTTGGAGAAAACACACATAGTTATGTGTCATTTCACATAAGGTGGTTACATAGCTTTGTATATGTTCCAGGATGGACTTAACTATTGTAGGTAAAGTGGGTAAAATGCTGTAAAAGGAAGAATTAAATGAGGAGAGAGACAACTGAAGAAATGCCAGCATTAGTTTAAAGGCAGTAGTAAATCCAGTTTACTTCAGCAGTTAATAAAATCATGTTGTGAGTGCTCAACAATTATGTACAGCAAGGCAGCACATCATGTAACATACTCCTCTTGAGTGCTGATAAATGGGTGTTCCATATATTGACCTGATAGTTTCAGTCAGTAAGACAATATTTGGTTTCTGAGGACACACATCCCTGTTTTGGAAGCTTCTGTCCAGAAGAGAAAACTAAACCTTGGTAAATGATCTTTTGGGCTATCTGCTTCTTGCTTGTTTAGAAAGCTGCGTTCAGAAGAGTAGATCAGACAAGGGGCTCGGTGACAAACCTTCATTGTTCTGAGGTTTAAAATAAACTTGTTGTGGCTAAAGATGACAGTGTTAGTTTCCCAGAATGCATGTTGTCATTTCAGTGCAGTATGCTTTATCAGCCAAGCTGTGATTAATTGCAGCAGGGCTGCTCACGATCTGAAACAGACATCAAATGCTAATCTTTCCCTTAATGTACAGATCATATGGGGGCTGGCTAGGCACATAATTAGTCCATAATCCTACAGATACTTCTGCACACGTGTGACTGTGCTCATGTGAAGTCATTGGAACTCCATGTGAGCCAAGTTCTGTAAACACGTGTTTGTGTAACCCACTGGTATGCGTCTGATGTGTGTCCTGGTTTACTGGCAGCTTAATAAGCGCTGCTGACCTGTGCCTTGCCCTTTCGCGCACTTAAGCAGGCACACAGACATAGGAGTTTGTCTGGCCTGTTGATCAGCCAGTCCTCCCCAGGGACCACATTTTCTGCCTCATGAACTGGATCTGGCCCCTGAACTCACCAGCTGGTTATTCCACTCTGTGGGTATCTGTAACATAGGGAGAACTAACTGCAGACAGGTTAGTTCAGATGCTCAGAGCAGGACCAGCCTGGCTAACACAGGGGCTAATTGTGCCTGGTTAATGTGGTATTGTACTTTTTAGGTTCTGAGTTTATCTCTCTCCCTGGAACAGTGCTGAGGTATGTAGGCATAGTTATCTCAGTTATCTCAGATATGTGACACAGTGTTGCTAATGGAGACTTACTCGAAGTCTCCTAACTCTAGGTCAAGTTATAATTCCTTGTGTGTTCTTGCCAACACTGTTGCCATCATAATTAGTGGAAGCTCAACAGAGATACCCCATGCCAGTCTCTACTGATCAGAAAAGGGTATAGAAGTCTGTTGGTCAGTACGTATTTTGCATTCCTTGAGTGCCCATATCCCAGAGGAACTGAGTCTGTCTTGGCTCTTGGACTTTGATTCCAAAGCTCAGACTGTAAAGGATTATTGCCTTAACTCTGGAGGTCCTAGGTGCAGTCCTAAGTTAGCTGGACTAGGTAACTTGCAAGCTAAAAAGCCCGAGGCTGCACAGTTGTAGATAAAAAGCTTATGAACTATTAATGTAATTTTGTTTCTGTGACATTATAGGCTGACTATAAGAGAAGAGGTGACTTTAGATGTCTTCATGAACTAATCCTCCATAAAGATGGGCACTGATTATGATGTTAACTAGTTTTATTACAAGGGAAATAGAAACAATAATCCTAATTCTCGTCTCTCAATGCTTTGTTTCTCATTGTAACATCATTTCAATTCAGTGGGATTCTCCACTGCGGGCTATAAAACAAGAATATAAGAGTGGTTGCAAAGGAACGTATGATATTATGGAAAGTGGATCAGAGTGACACACAGCCCCCACAAAGGTTGTGGGGAATTTGAAAATGAAGAAAGAGCTGAAGAGACAGGATGGTTGTGCAAGCTGGCATTTGCCTAAGTAGGTTTAAGGTCTCTGCTCTTACAACAAACAGTTTTATAAATGCATTCTTCTTTGTCCTATTACTGAGTCCTTCAATTAAAATGCAGTGCAGATTTTGCTCTTCAGTTTACGTGTTGAATAAAATACAAGATGATTATGTTAGGAAATCACTGTAAGTTATGAATCTGTTCTTGATGTCTCCTGGATGGATTTCAGTGAAGTCCAAAGCTTGGTGTGTTTCCTGGGAACTGATTTTGGCTTTAGTAAAAGATAGACTGACACTTGCAAGAAGTGCAAACCAGAAGAATGGGAAATTTATGTCAAGATCTCTGTAAGGTACAATTTGTTAAGCTGTGATGTTGCAGTAGGATGACATAGTTTGTGGCAAAAGCTCAGCAGCATTACATCGTAAGAGTGTTGGGCTGGATGCTCACCCATGATCTTATGGTTGAAATCAGCTGAACACAGCTGACTGTCTGGTGTATGAGGTTATTGAGGGCAATGACTCTACTTTCCATGTGTCGCTGCTGCCAATAGGACTGTTCTGAATAAAAGAACAAGAGATTAAACATCATTTATGTCAGTCAAATCCAGGCAATCTTTACTAAGAAAACTATTTCTCTCTTAAGGGTCTTAGCTGAGAAGGGTTTAACTTCATGGATGATGATTCAGCATCCAGCAAGCTGGTAGGAGTCTCTTGGGGAGCTCCAACGGATTTTGGATCAAACTCTTCCCAGTATGTGGATTATCCTATATCTACTTATTTAGAGTGGGGTTTTCATCTCTCTAAAGAAGAAGCTGCTGGCTGAAATCAGCCACCAAATGGTACAGTAGACAAAAGTGAGCTCCCTATGATAATCTTGTTATTTTAGAGCACACTGGACTCCTTGGAATACTTCTCAGTAAACTGATGCTGCATTTTGCATCACTGTTATTCAGTGAGCCTATTTCAGCTATGCCAGGAAAGTCATTGTCAGGTCAACAGCATTCATTTCCTATTGAGTTTTCCTAGAGAGTTGAGCCACATTTCGATTTAGTCCGCAAAAGCATTCACAGGAAGAGACACAGGAATACCTCAGCCTGTTAGATTTAGTCTGGTCCAGACAGATGGTGGTTAATTCACTTAGCACTTAACTGAAATCATGGAGGACTTTCTTATCATTTTATTTAGTTTACAGAATGATCTCAGTGTAGATGATCTTCTGAGCTCAGGGATGGGGCTGATTTGAGCAAAAGCCCTTGAGTCCTGAAATGTCCCTCCTTCCCTTTTAGTTTCTTCTAATGCTCTTCTGGTCCCCTTTGGCTCAATAGCTTCCATATTCTTCAGTATTAAGAATTAGCCTTATTGATTTACTTCCCTGTTTCAGTGGCACTGGAAACAGATTAGAGCAACCTGTTTTAAAAGTCAAAGAAGGAGAAGGAACCCAAAAGCAGATTTTGCTCTCCATCAGCTTGCATCTCTCTTCTGTTTTTCAGATAAGCTGGTTAGCTATGACCATAACAGAAGATATGGCTACAACATAATATTTATAATTTTTATTCTCATTATAGTCCTTATTAAAAAAATAAAGATTTTGACAAAAGGCTGTAACGAATCAATAATTATGAAGTCATTTGATAGTTTGAAATAGGATAGAAATGTGCTCATTATTCCTTGACCATGATATCAGTCCAGGACCTTTGCTCTTGTTGCCAAAGCTCAGAACTGAAGCTCTGGGTGTGGTAACACTGCAGTTGCTTTTCCCTGTGGCCACAGGCAAATCCCTGAAAGCCATAATTTGGGAAAGAGATTTAGGAATCTACTCTGTTCTTAACATATGTTTCAGCTTACAAGATGGTATTAATTCAAGGCAATTAATTCCCATAGCTTTCAAAGTTTTTTCCTCTTTATTGAGACTGAGCTCAGTAAATGACCCAGTTGTGCTTGGCACCTTCTGCATGTGTAGTAATAGAAATAATAAGCCTTAGATATATATGGAATGGGTCACAGGGACTGTGTGATAATTTTGCAGGTCACACTCATTGCCTGTGCTATATTTTGTTCAGGCAGAGATGAAGGTCTGAAGTCTTTGCTGTCATGAAATCCTGCGTCTCTGCTCAGTCCTCCTGCGCTGTTGCGTATGCTCGCAGGTATCCAACCTTCTTTGGCTTTCCCCTGTTTGGTGGTGTAGCTGCTACTTCCAGGTATTCAATGTACTGCAGAGAGTTAATACTTTGTTCTGCATGACCAGATGTCAAGGAGACACCAGCATGGGCTTGAAAACGGCATTGCTATTTTAGTGGAGAACTCTGCATTGCTAAATCCCATCTCTTTTCAGTGCTTTTTAATCTGGCTTGGAGCTCCTCCTAATCAGCTCTTCTGCATCCATAGTGTACTGAGCTGGCAGTAGGCTGAAATTCAGCCTGGCCTCAGGTGCCCAGTGTGTGTAGGCTCAAAACCCTCATGGATACTATCTCCAAATGGCACAATGAACTGCTGCCTTATGCAGTGACCACTGCAGAGCATCCCAAAAGGTCACTATGACTTCGTTCCAAGAACAGAAGTATCAGTGGAGATATTAAGGACACAAAAATTCCCCTGCACAAAGAGTCTAGCAGAAGGGAAAGACCCATATACCACTGGCACTGCTCACCTCCCATCTTGCTGGTCAGGGCTCAGGTACCTTCAGCTGCAGAAGGTGAAAGGAGCTGAGGAGAACAAAAGTCCTGAAAAGATGTTTTCCTCTTCTTAAAAGGCAGAGAGAGAGAGGTTATTTATTCTGATATGCATCCAAGTTGCACATATTAAGTGGCTGCATTTGCTATGGCTGTTATTTTAGGTCAGTACTGCCTTTGTATATACAATGGTAATTTATATATAAATGGAAGGCATAACAGTATCTGTGGGAATGATCAGATCCTGATTCCTGCTGGGTGATAGCAGTCCAACCATTTGTAGCCCTGACTCCTGCCACATGAAGTGCTCTTACCAGCACTCCTGTGTGCTGGTGTATTAGAGATGGTGGAATTGGGCCCACAATATTATGTCACAAAATAGAAAACACATGACCCTACACCAGCTGTAATAGCATAATAGGATAAGTGCGAGGGAGAAACAGCAGGATATAATAGGTACTCAGCTGCTTCAGAGATGGGGCCTCTATATTTACCTAGCTAGAAGAAAGCTGGAGAACTAGGGCAACAGAAGAACAGTGTAAGTGCTCCAGGAGGTGGTTGTGAATGAATTGGAAATGCAGCAATATGAGATGTTATATAATAAATAATAACAATAATATCTGTGCTTAGTCGTGTTCATCCTGAAATACTTCTCCAGCTGCTTTACAGAGCTCAAAGTAGTGTTGGGGCCTCTTTGGTATTAGCTTTCCTAATTCCTTCTTTTCTCCTGCTCTGTAAAAGCCTCTGTATGGTGTTTTGTACCTTATTGTGTCTGGAGTGTAAAGAAGCATTCATCTGCCTTTCTCTACCTGAGCTTATGTTGCTCATGGGGTAGAAAAATGTGTTTGAGTGATCAAGACCAGCCATGCTTTGTGATATTTGAGAGTGGAGCTGATGAGGGAATGGGAAATCAAAAGAGGAAATGCCAACACTTCCTGCCTTGTCCTCTCCTGACAGCAATACTCCATCAGAATCATGCTGTTCTCCCACAAGAGGCTTTGTGCTGCAGGTTGCAGAAATCTACCTTTCTGTATTTGGTTGCTGTGATGGTAGGAGGCCTCTGTTGAACTGTAGACTCATTCAGGCCAAGACCTGACTTTCTGGCACTCGCTAACATATTTAAGGTGTGTTTTCCATGCCTTTGATGTATACTTATCTTTGCTCGTGGCTTTGCAGCTTATCTAAGTTACTGATTTCACTTTCAACTTATTTGCTGACTTGGGTTAAAATCCTCCTGCTTAAGTGATGACTCATTTTTACTTGCATAAAAATTTGCATTTTCCTCCACAGAGGCACTTAGGAGCAGGTTAAATGAACCATTTAGATGGTTGAGAGGGAGATGCCAGGGAAAGTGGTAACATGTGCTGTGATGCTATTTTGTTTAATTCAGATCACTTCTATTCACTTGCTTTTTCAGATGTGGATTGTTGAGTAGTGCCTCCCTCTGCCTCGCCTCCCTTTCTGGTAGTCCCGGGTTTGAAATGATTAGAAGTCATTTGTGTATTTTGGATTGTGGTTTCACATTGTACTTCCAGGAATTGCCAAGGTGGATGGAACGGTTGAACGTAAACAGAAAGATGCAGAGAGCAGGCTTTAGTGATAAAAGAAGAGGTATTAAAATGACAATGAAAGCTTTTAAATGTTGTATTCTTTGCCAGCTTCCTCAACTGGAGCAAGTGGTTTTAGAAGGAAAATCAAGTTTAAAGAAAACATCCCAAAGTGTGAAACATACCTTGTAATCTTTCCACAGCTTTGTGAGATTTATTAAGGGAAAACCAATGTTCATTTTTATCAATACACAATGATGGAGTCATTGTGATGAATTACAGGTGGTCAGACAAGTTGCTAAGTGAGGAGCTGAGCCTGCTTCCCTAAGGGGTATAATCTAAAGTAAGGAAGGGATATTTGTTCTTAGCGTTATCTTTGAGGACAATAGTTAGGATATCACCTGCCAATTTAGAATCATTTTGTGTACTGATGATGCTAAATCATCTATGCTAAGTATGCCATGGGAAAAGACAAGGACCTGTTGAAATGCTGATATGAGTTTAATACTTTCTTGAATTGTAGTTAACTTTGAGTGGATGGTTTGTTAATAATTGGGTTAAACCATATGATAATTCTTCTCACGTAAATATAGGTTCTTACCTGGCCTATATTACTGTAATATCAGGATGTGCCCTATTTTGCTAATGTATTCTTCTCATAGCATCCCAAAGGTGGGATGCAGTGGTGGTGTCCTGTCTCACGAATGGGAAACTGAGGCACAAAGGGTCTAAGTGACCTGACCCAAAGTTAAACAGAGCGTGATGGCATTTCAGGGACTCAGACAAGGAGCCTCTCAAATTTCAGGCTCAGACTTTCTTCATGGCACAGTCATTTCTGCTTGCAGCATCTGTATCATTGGCTGGTTATTGATGGGTGATGTGGGTAGGCATGTATTTCTTGTATGTGTAAGTATACACATACAAATACACAGACAGCATTTAGAAGCTTATACTTTAATGGTGAGGGGGTGGTTTAGAAGTGGGTTTGTTATTAAACAGCCTCTTTGCGTGGGCAATATGTATGTGTTTCTAAAAATCCAGTGTCTCCTTGCTCTCCTCCCATTTTAGGTCTCTATATAAAGATGGATAACAAACATCCATATTCAAGCCTGCCTTATGCATGTATCAAGCTTGAAAAGACATTTTACCGCAGCTGTGGGAACCTCAGACTGCCAATGCTGATGTGTCACATGATGGGCTTCAATCAGATTTCAGTCTGCAATGTGCAGTTTTAACTGCATTTGCACTGATTTCCTTCATATAGAAGACACCAGGTTGTTTAGCATTATTGATTCCTCTTGACTTATTGGGTGCATTAGTTGCCGTTGACCCTGGCATCTTGCTGGAACAGACTGGCGCGTCATGTGATACTGTCTGGCTTTGTCCTTGTTCTGAGTCAATTCCTGTTTTACTCAGCAGATGTCTTTTGTTCCTGACAAAGATTGCTCATCCGATTGTTCCCGGGTGTGCCCCTCCAGCCTGGGGTCCCCAGTCCCAGCCCTTCCTGGGCCAGACTTGCCCCCCCTTGCTCCCAGTCTGTACCGCGGCTGCTGTGAACACCAGAAGGAGCCTGGTTTGCTTTGCCTTTTTTCCTCCTTCTCCCCAGGGGTCCGGCTGAGTTATTTCTGGCTTCTTTCTTCTGTGAAAGTAAATGGGTGAAAATAGACTTCATTCTTCTGGTAGGTCTTTTTGGGCGACACCTGAGCCCCACCTTGACTAAACTTGCATTCGTCCTTCCTTGGGTTTGATTTGCATCAGTAGAGAATCTCTCCCACAGTGTCTAAAGAGGCTTTCTTCGTTTGCTGCATGGCAATGCATTGCAGCAACCTGCTAAAAGGGAAGATGCTACAGACTGTTACAGGGATTTGCGTGACAGCCTACAGGATTTGGGTGCCTGATCCACTTCTCTCTCATGCCAGCATCTGCTAAATTAGGCAATCTTGCTCTTCAAATCAAAACCATAAATCACTGTAAACTAAAGTGAGAGTCCTCCCTGTCAATATGACTGCAGTTCTTCGAGAGCCTTTAGGGCATTGGAGTACCTTGTGGGTACGCTGCTGCAGTGAGCATTTGGGGATGTTTGGAAAAGCAGGGTTGTGTCCTGGCATGTCAGTTAGGAAGATGGGCATAGGGCCAGGTGACGGGCAGCCGAGAGGGAATAAGAACTCGTTTTAGCCAACACGTTACTCCAAGAATGACTCATGAGATTGCAACCTGGGGCAGGGAATGCTGATAAATTCTTCATTGTCTACTAATGGCTTTGGAGTTCAAGGTTCTTCCTTGAGTTCTAAGATTTCTCTTCAGCTCTGATGGTATACCTTAAGATTTTCACTGCTTGTGTGGCCAGTCCAGGGGCTGAGTTCTTTCCCCCTTCAGGGAGTACTCGTAAAGTGTCTGATAATTCCTTCTGTGTGCTGGATTGCCTTTTCCCTCCAAGGAATGAACAAGATTGTCAATAGGTCTGATTTCTGCACCACCTTACTGCAGCCAGGCTGTGCTGGCATTGTAGTACTTCATTGCAACTTTGTGTATGGAACCTGAATCAGGTCCATAAAAGCTGCTCAGAAGCCCGTTACTTTCCATTATTATTCCTTTTTGTTCCATTATTACTTTGCCTCGGAATTTAAATATTTATTTATGTATTTATGTTATTTAGCCTGGTTTAACTTAAAACCCACACTTTTGCTACTAAAACCACAATAGATTTCTGTGTTATCCCCTTACCTCACTGACTGCAGCTTTGTTCACATGGGATTCTTGGAATGGAGGGGCTTTTTTCCTTACTGTTTCTTTTGTCACCAATGGGAATTGGAAAGGGGAAAGGGCAAAATTAAATTAATAAAAAAAGGAATCTGTTAAAGGAGAATTGATTCTGGTGGTAAAACTCACCCTTTGGTCAGGCCTGTATGTGATCCCCCTCTTCTGGTAGTCTGTGGAATTGGCCACGGAGGGAAGTGTTGCAGAGTAGCTCAAACAATAGGACTTTGGCAAACGTGGTCGCAGGGGTACTATTTTCATTATCCTGGTGAAAGACCTTTATGGAATTACATGGCAGAATGTGATTTCACTGTCTATAGGATCCACCCCGGTGTAACTCATTTGCTGGTGTTAATTTGCACTCTGCATAAGGGAGCTCAGTTGTACCTGTGTGCGGCCGGCTGCAGCTCAGCTATACTTGGGGCTGTATTTTTAGTGTGTCTTGCAGGACTGACAGTGGGGATGACTGGTTCTCCCCTGTCTGGCACCTGGTGTCATTGTTTGTGCCTACGAGAAGTCAAGGTGTGAAACGCTGCCATTCTGATTTGGTAGTGCTTTAAATGATATTTGTCTAGATAAAAATCATGATGGGTTGAAGGCAGTTAAGAGCCAATCTGAAAGCATCCTCAGGAGAGGTTGTGTGAGGCATGAGTAGGCAACAGGCGAAACAATTCACTGTCTGCCTGCCATGGATGATAGCAAAGAGCAAATCCATCACTGTGTGGGGTGAGGAAATGAAATGGGGGATCAGGCTTGAAACTTCCGCAGTGGAAGTACTGCAGTAGTTTTCTGGGTGTAGGTACCAAGATTTGCTTGGCTCAGAGCAGAGATATAAAGCAGCCAGCTTTACATCCATATCCAAGCTTCATCTTCCAGAAACTGCATCTAATCATAAAGGTCATTGAGCTACAAACATGTTCCTGACTAATTGTCTAACATCTGCCATCTTGCTCTTCCTTTTTGCAGCAGTAATCACATTGGAGTTCATAACCTCTACCCAGGCATTTTAAAGGAGGCAGGAAAATATTCTAGAGAAGGTATTGAATTGCAAACTGGGTTTAAATTCAAAGAGAGAACTAAAAGTGAAGAGAGATCACATCATGCCCCCCCAGCTTAAGGAAGTAGCATTCCCTGACTGTGCCCATCCTTTCCAGGCAGAGTGAGACGAACAGCCTTCTCTATTTTTCCATCCCTCCTGGGCTCAGTTTACTGTAATACCAGGTTACACATGGCAGAAGAGATTGAACATGGATGTTGAACCCAGTGCTGCATATAAAATGAGCCCAGATTCTCCTCAGGTAAAAAATATCCTCTATTTCCTAGAGTCCTGGAAATCCTGACCCTGAAGTGGAGCCCTGTCACAGAAGGTTTCTTCTGGCTTTCTCTGTTGCTCCTGTCAGACATGGAAGTGTCATGCAGAATTTAGTTTCACAGTTGCGTCAACTGGGGGAGACATATTTTCCTTACTGCAGTGGGAGATGATTTCTGAGGGATGTAAATGCCAAAGCTCCCAGAACATTGCAAGGTAACTTTGTCCCACAGGTCCAAGAGAAGGGTCTTCTTGGGTAGAAGGAATTGGGTCTGGCCTGCAGATTGGTAAATGGGTCAGACTCAATGAGTGTCTCGTGGTGATGCTATTAGTGTGTTTAAGTCACCTCACCTCCCTGTTTTTCCTTCTCCCTTTCATCTTGCTGTGTCTTGCAATCTACATATCGAAATCTGTGTAGTTTAATGGGTCTCCCATACCAAATAGCGCCTCTGGGAAATGCCATAACTCCAGTAACATTGATGTGACCCTTGCTGTTGAACTTGCTGGTCTTAAATCAGGTGCCCTCTTACCTTCAGAGGAAGCACTGAGGAAAGGGATGAGTCAAAAGCTGCAGGGGGACTGCAGGAGATGTGTCTGACTCAAACCCTGGGCTCTGCCATAATGGATCCATCTCCCTTTCTGCTAGAAAGTTTCCGAGGAGTAATAAATTCACTCTAGGTCTGCACTGAATGCAGAATTGATCAGACTGCAGGAGCCACAGGGAATCAATGCTGGGTGTGTGTGTGCCGGCGCCTGCGCCCTCAGCAGCACAGTCTGTGTGTGCGCTGCATATACATTTGCTCCCTTTCTCTGCTTCCTCCTGCATTGGCCTGCGGATGCCACAGCAAATTGATTCCTTATGAAATAAAAAGGTGAACCGTGGCATTAGGCAGTTCTGAGCCGTCTGTTTTGTCAGGGCACTTGTTTGAGGGAGGGAAGGCACACAGGTGGTTATTCAGAATTAGTCATTAATAAAGGGCCACAAAAATTGCAGCCTAAGATGTATCCTGTGTGAGAGATAAGTTCTCTTTTGGTTTTCCCTACAAAATCAGTGAGCACAGGTTCTCTTTCCCTTCTAGAAAAGCCAGCACACGCAGCACATCTAGTTTCATATGTGTTTTCTTGCTGCCAAAGAGCCTGATCCTGACAAGGTGCTGAATCATACGAAGCACCTGCAACATCTCCCACTTACAGGGTGAATTGCAGCCTCCTCGAGCCACTGGGATGCAATCAGATACATCTTTTAATCTTACCCAATACAGTAATCTACTGAAAGAAAGCAACAGATGCTGAGTCATGACCCAGCACTTCTGTACTACTCTGTTCACCCAAAGAAGCTGGTAATGGGTTGGCTTTCCTTGGCTTGGGAAGTAGGAGAGAATATGAGTGGCAGAGCTAAGGTGGTTTTGGTGACCTCTGCAGTATTTGTATGTATTTTAGCACTGTTTTATTTTTGAGAGTTTTTCTTTTGTCTTTTTCATTTTAAACTGATTGGTTTTTGCTTTTCTTCTCTTTCTATATTTTGCTGCACTCTCCAGCCAGGTTCTCAGCTGCTGCCATGGTAGAGGGCATTTCAGAATCATACGCTGTGTATGAACTGGCTTGAAGTTAAAAGAGAAAGAGGTTACATTGTACTGCTCCTTTAGTTCACTCCCATTCACTGTACCTCAAAGAAATCACAAAGTTATGGGAAAGATTCGACTTCCAGCCTGTAAACTGTGCTGTTTGCCTTTCCGAGGTGCAAGCTGCATCTTCCTTTTATTCTTTCAATATTGTATCATGTTGAAGAGCCTCTGTTTTGAGATCATGTCAGCGATTACAAAGCCCCAGAACCCTCTTCTGCCCCCGAAGAATCAATCAACCTAAACTAATACTTTAATGACTCCTTTTCCTACCAAGGAAACAAATTCAGGCACACACACACACACGCATGAACACAAAAAAATGTCCTTTTTTTTTCCCTGTAAAAGAAGCTAGGGGCTGAGGAGGACCTCGTCTGGTCAGTGAAAGAAAGAGACGGATGTCTGGTGCCATGGCAATGGAACAGGGATTACTTTGCACTGGAAAATAGGTTCTTTTTGTTGTTTTTTTTTGATTCCAGTGTTTTTTCTCAGGCAGCGAAGAGTTGTCACTGAGGCTGAGAGGCCCATTTAGAGGAAAACGAGCCTCTGAGTAGAATTGAATGCTTGCTTTCAGCGGCTGCTGCTTGAACAGTCTGCTTTGCTTTACGGGCAAGTCAGGATGCGAACACCCATATTTGTTTAGAGCGCTTGCACAATCACGGTGTGTATGCATGTGTGTGTGCATACATCCCTATATAAAATAAGAGTAACTGGATGCACACTTGGGCTAGTAGAAACAGACATTAGTAACAAAACTATGTGCAAAGATGTCTAATATAGTCAGATATATTGTGTACGATTCTGTGCAAATATATCAATTTACTTCCCAGGGTTGGAACTGATGATGTTAAGGTTCTTTCCAGCCCTAACTATTCTATGACTCTATATTGTGTCTGATTTGGGGAATATTTAGCATTTTATTGACATGAGACTAGTTTTTGACTGTGATTAATCAATTCCATTAAACGCAGGTCAAGACAAAAGGTATTTCTGTGGACAGTGCTGGTTTATGGAGTCTTTGGTTCTGTGCTGCTTCTTCCCTACCCCCTATCATAAATATTGTGGGAACCAAGTTACAAAGTTGAAGGAAATATTTTGGTTGAGACAATGTTGTTTTGCAAACTCATCTTCTTACTGTAACCATTTTCCAAAGACGTTGGCCAATGAAAGCATACCAAAGTGGCATTATTTTCAAAAAACCTATGATTTTTTAACTGCATTTTGAATTTCTGAACTTTTTAGAGCTTTTTGGCTTTTTTTTTCTCACCTCTTGGGGTGAAGGAAAGGCTTGCTTGCAAATGTGTACCAGGCAGGAGACTTCTGTGATCTGACTTGTTGAGCAGTGAATCCACCCACCAGCCTCCAGACAAGGAGGTGCTAAGTAGACTATTTATGGCAGGTAAAATGAAATCAAAGACCTTTATGTGACTTTTCTAGGCTGGCCAGGGATTCCCAGGTGATACCAGCTCAAAGCCCTGTGACACCCGGGGTTTCCTTAGTGTCTCTTGCCTCTCTTCTCAGCTGAATTTCCTTCTATTTGCCATCCCAGAGGACAAGAGTGTTTCTTCCCATTGCCAATGGCAGAGAGAACTCAGAAGCCAGTGGTCCTGATTCTTCAGTGCTTTGATTTTTCACTCCTTCCCTAGCCATGGACATTGAGAGAACTGGGTTGATTCCTCCCATTTTAGGGACTAAGCAGTGTATTAACTTTGAGGCCTTAACTGCTGGGTCATTTAGACACACATTTCACTGGCATGAACGATGGCATAAGTTCCTGCTGATATTGAGGTGTTGTTGCTTTTTACCATAGTAAAATTGCCTTAAAGCATGAGCCAAAATATAGTTTTAAGCCATGTTAATCTTACTCTATTCATGTTGTGCTTTTTGCATAGCAGGGCCACATTAAAGCATTTGAAATCCTACTGTAATATTTTGTGCTCTCTGCCCTTTCTGGGCTGAGTAGATGTTCTAAGCTACGTTGTTGTAAATGGTATGTGTATCTCATCTACCCTGTCTGGAATGAGAAATAGCTTTTCTCTTTGATCTTCCCTCATTTGCTAAAAAGTAACCAAAAATAAGCCCTTTTTTCTGTTGGGGGGAGGTGGTGAAATGTGCCAGGATTCAGAAAACGTGACCCTCCTTTTCAGTGATTACCAACTGTGAAACAGAAGATCTCTGGCCAGGTAAAAAATTTGAGTTGTCATAGCAACAGCAGGATGGCTATTTATTTTTGGATTTCCATTTTCACTGATTTATTTAACACATTGACAATCCATTTATAATGAAGAGGAATTCAAGAGGGGTTTTGTTTCTCGCTGGGTTTATACTAAGCCAAGGTTGGGTTACTTTCCTTCATAGAAAATAAGCAAAGATAAAAGAGGTAAATAAAAATGAAACCTTGTGGCTTTCAGGGGCTTTTCTTGTAGGCAAATACGGGTGCTGAGTGGTGCACAGGAGAGTGAAAACATGACTTACTTGTTTATTTTATGCCTTTTAGAAGAACCTTAGTGTTACAAAAAGGAACAAAGATTGAAGTTCAGTGCAGCTATGAGGCACAAAAGCCATGGATGCTTCCCTCCACCTGCCTTTGGTTACATGCACACACTTAATGTCAGGAAGAGGTCATCAGAGCCATTGCAAGTGACTCCTACTGCTCCACCTCCTTGCAGAAGTCAGGAAGTGCCCCAAGGCCATGAACAAAGCCATCCTTCTCATTTTGGTTGTGACCTCTGCAGTGATGCTCAGTGCAGTTCAGTGCACTCTCAGGATGAGATTTACCTGCTTCTCGCAGTGTTTATGTGCAAGCAGGAGCCTGATCTGGGGCTTGGAAAGAACCGGAGTAGCCTGAAGTCTGGGGAGCCCACACATGCTCCATGCTTCAGCATGGGTTGGGTCCAAAATTAGTAAAGATGGCCTTGTCTCATTTTGGGGTGTTTGTGTTAAAATGGGCTGTATTGAGCAGTTGCATTCCAGGTGAGGCCAGTAGCCCTTTGGATAGGGGATGTGTCTGAAAGGTTTTCTGTCTGATGTCTGCAGCCATCCCTGGGTACAGTCAGCTTTGGATCTAAGCGAACAGGCACCCACAAAATCAGCAGTACCTGGGAATTTTCAGAGCTTACAGCAGCGTGAGTCAAAGCACATTGACAACAGTGAAACGTGACAAAAACCCCAAGAAATTCCTATGACCTATGAATTCCTGTATAGCTTCTTCCCTGGAAATTTCATTTCAGTGCACACCTTTGAATGCCGTTGAATTTAACTGCCCCAAAAGCTGAACTGAGCTTCAATGTTTGGTGACTTTTGAAAGCACCCAAAAATGGGGAGGTTTGAGGCAGATTTTGCAGAAGCAAGCAGTGAAATCAGAGAGGAATAACACAGCAAAAGCAAACCCAGCAGACTTCTGCCTGCAGAGTGTGTCTGAGAGTGCATAGACGAGGCAAATCTCTGCATGGGTTTGCTCCCAGCCTGTCTTTCTGCAATTGCTCTGCAGATTGGTTCGTCTCTGGTATTTGTTTCCTGTGATAGATTTGGGTGACTAAGATTGATGGCTTTAGAAGAACTAGTATTGATGCCACATTTGTAAGGCTCACTAAAAATGGTGAGCCTGGCAGATAGTGGGGAAGCCTTCAATCATTTTCTTCTATTATTGCTGTTTGTGGCATGAATCTGGACTGTTCTCAAGACAAGTGTGACAAGAGGCCAGCACCTGACCAGAAAGTGTTGCACTTTCAGTCCAGACCTGTTCATTTGTGAAGCATGAGCTTGGTTTTGGACCAGTTACTTTAAGAAAAGGTGAGCTTTGACTTGTGTGTTAGATAAAATCAAGCGTGATTTTTGGATGTAGTCTTGAGCATATAGAGAGGAGGGTACTGTCCATCAGTCACTGGTGTTCCCCCCATTTATCCCAGTGGAGGATTCAGCTTTGCAAATTGTCTTGGGGGCTGAGAGTGGGGGAAGGGTGGGAAAACCCAAGAAATCAACTTCCAGACATAACTACAATATGGACAAGTCATAAACATTATTAAAGCAAGTCTATCCCTGCAGGGCAGGTTTTTCTTCATAATGCTTTCCTGATTACGCTTCCGCAAAGCTGGGGAAGTGAATAGTGGGCTGATTATCCATGGACCATGATCTACATCAGTGTAAAACTGTTGCCATTGTATGTGAGAAGAGAACTTTGCATATTTACTGGAAGGGAATAGCCATGCTGCTTCTTATTCCGTCTTCAAATTCACAGTGGGCCTGATCCAAAACACAGCTACGTCAATGGGATTCTTTGTCTGGGCTCTTCATATGTCCCACATTACCATTGCAAAACCTGCCCTGTTTATCATCTTAAATATACATGCCAAAAATGGACCTCATATTGACATTGTATGCGATCAAACCCAGGCTGATTTCTCAAACACTTTAGAAAGTAGGTGGATCAATGGATAAGCAACTGAAAAGGCTGGATGTAAGGGGAGAAAAACACAAACCAAACTTTCTGACTCTGTGACATATGAACAGAATTGTCTGTCATTGTTTTTCCTTTAAAAAAAACAAAACCCTTGAGAGAGATCCAAGTCTTTTTACATAATGCTTTCTTGGAGCCAGATTCCAGTTGTCAAGCTCATCTTAAGGACCACTGGCTTTGTTAAAGTATGGCACTACTGGCTGTGAGAGTCCAAATCTGACCTTTGGTCACGAGTCAGAAAGAATTGGACTTTGTAGGAAGATTAGTGTTGGCAAGTATATCACATAAAAGGCCACTTATGCTTGATACAGACCAAGTAGCAGAGACTTTTTAAACAAATGCACAAGGTGCATTAGTTTCATTATTCAATTAAGACAGAATTTTCCTCAGCATCTTAATTAGCATTCGTTTACTAAGTATTAAAACCACTTTTTTTCTGTTAAAGCAGAAAGATCAGTGCTAGGAGCTATACATTCTGCAAGATAATTGCACCATGTAATTCTGGTGCTTCTACAATTTATACTGAAATATTGATGGATATGTTCCAACAGTCTTTTTTTTTTCTCCCCATAACCATATTTCATAATCTTTTAAATATCTCTCTCCTGAAAACTTTAGTATAAAGTACAAATCCCCTTATGTAATAGCAGTTTAATGCATCTGGATAGTGCTAATCAAATAAAAGCATTTCAGAGCGATTTCTGCTTTCAGAAAGCAAAGAAGTTGTTTAAGTGATGTAAGTATGAATTTATGAGGAATGTGCAATAACAGAAGGGCATGACTAAGGATTCTCGAAAAGTTAAGGGTTCCACTTTAATAGCAGAAGTACCAAATATCTTTTCTGATTTTTGTTAGCATTACTAAGAATAAAACCCTTACATTTCCAATGCTAAGTGACACTTTGCATTATCTCCTTGGGAGAGTCGCTCTGTAGCCTTACTGCGCATGCTATGGTTTTAGCATTGACCAAAGACTTGTATAATGAAATGCAATGGGGTTATACAGAATAATGGAGTACCTCAGAGAAGGAAGCCTCACTTATGAACAGAATTTGGAACAATGGTTCAAGTGGTTTGTATGTTTGTCATGATAATAAAACTTTGATAAAGTGAATAATAGTCATCAATAAGCAGTCAGGATAAAGCATTTGATTGTGAGTTTCTACAAACTGTGCAGAAAGCTCTTGGGATGGCTGTAGAAGGAGACTCTGCCTCAGGCTGTTGGATTAATTGGCACAGAGAAGTTGAGGGGTTTACCTTTAACACTGCTGTTGGTTTCTAGTGTGGGAACAGAAAGGAAACTGCAGAGAAAGAGCTGTGAAATTTAGTATGCATTCACTGAATTTGCTATAGTGTCCTTTTTAGTTATGTATTTACAATGCACTTTCTGTTTCTCATGCTCTGGGTGTGTTATTCTGGCATTTACATAGCATGTCATACCATATCGGTTTTCTGCTTATCTGCAGGGTTGTCTTTCCTACCTTTGACAGAATTCTCCGTCTTTTGGTGCGTCTTTCCTGTATCTCCTCTTTCTGCATCCTGTCCCATCTGCTGGAGAATTAAATAGGACTTGTACAGGCAACAGTTCTGCTAGTTCGCCCCAGCTCTGTCCTGGGAAGTCCCCTCCACTGACAATGAGACATAGATCAGCCTTTCTTCCCATTCAGTCCTTGGCTTCCTTGGGAAGACCACTAAGATGGATGCGTACTGTGATAATGGTGCTGACATTTGCTCACCAGGAATTGGAGTGAGACCATCATTTCATGTCATATAGGTCTCCAGCAACAATCAAATGCTAATGAGTGCCAGGCCATTAGAGGCCTGGCATGCACTCCAGCTAGTGTCCTAAACTCACTGTCCTTAGCCCATTATCCATTGTATCTGCTAGGTATTGCTACAGCTTGCCCCGTCAGCAAAGATGTTGCACAACCAGCTACTGACCACCCAGAGCTATTCTGTTTAGGCTGGATGCCATCCTTTCTGGGCAAGTGTACAGATCATGTCTTGAACTGTGCCAGACACGCTGTTTGTGGTTCCTTTTCTGCTTATGAGCCTGGCTGAACAAAAAAGGCTATATATATATGTATATATGTACCAGTAGTGTTCGTGTTACATACAATCTGACACCCGGTAGATGCTCCCTGGGGATTATAACGAGGCACCCACTGCTATACAGCATGTTTTGGCAACCGGGAGGGCTGGCGAATCCCATGCCTGTCTTTCTTCTTCAAGTCTTTGAGTTTCTTTTTGGCACATACGTGCAACGAAGCACAAGATGCAGATACTGCCAAAGCTCCTTGTAGAATAGATGACATTTATATTGTTATGCAGTTTGCTGATCTAAACATACCATTGCCTTGCCTTGATAGCCCAGGGCAAGTGCTAATCAGCTTGTTTCGTGGGCACCATGCCATCTGAAAGGGTGAACACAAATAGAGACAGTATGTGCATCATCTAGGAGTGTTGCAAGAATACGATTCCCAGCTGAGAGTATCGAAATGTGTCTGTCTCCTGAGCTTATATGTTGGCATGTAAAAGATAAGTGACAGCGTTAAATATAATGTATTTGGAATAAATCAAGGTTATATTCCTTAGCTGCTTCAAGCTAGTTTTCATTATATAGGTCACATCATCAACTGATGTGAATTGGCATAGCTGCACTGAAAGTAGCGTGGTTTTATCTGCTGAGCATCTGGCCCCAAGTGACTGTTCTCCATGAGAAGCTTTTCTTACTTGGCCCTCTTGGGCATCATCAAAGGCTGTTTAGGCTAAAGGTAACATGTAAGATGAGGAGTTTAGGTTCCTATATTGTCTTCAGAGCTCTGTCACTGGCACTTGATGCTGAGCAATTTGCCCTCTGTGTGTCTGTGTGCTACATTCACCTAGTGTATGTAGCAGTACTTTTATTTAATTAGTACCATAGCACTAAGGGCTTTAATCAAGGTTTGCTGGAATGGCAGGCATGGTGGAATAGTTCCCTTAACTGCAGTGTTGCAATGGATAGATGGATACAGCTCTTTGACAATGATATACATGGAAAACAAGGGATGTATTTTATGCAGTGGAGTAGCAGTGGGTGTTGAGGAGCTTCTGGATCAGGATTTGTGCAGAGGCCCACAAAGAGGGTGTCATGGGGAGCATCTCCTCTGAACCACCTGATTGAGAGGAAGAGCTGAATGAAGCAACTTGAGGAAAAATCTTCTGTCAATAGATTCAGTTTTGAGGTTTGCCTTGTTTTGAGTAGAAGGATGGCTGAGGTGACTTCCAACAGTCTTTTACAACCTCCATGTGAAACACTGCTCTTCCACATATCTCTGTGGCTCTCAGGGATTTGTTCTGGATTAGGGGACAGACAAAGTGTAGCCTCTCCATCCCCATTTTCAGTAACATCTGAAGTACCCTCAGTGCCATCTCCTGCTTTCATCTGGCTGGTTTATGTTCTGTGCCTTCCTTCTTTGTGTGCTTTTCTTTGCACCCATTTCCCCATTTGCTTGCTTGTTTATTCCTCAGATTGGATTTTTCCTGCCATGTTTTCAGGAAAACACAGTCTGTGGGTATTACATATAAACAATTACATTTGAAAACCCCCAAAGATGCACTGAAAGCGGATACTTGCGTGAAATAACAGGGGACTTTGGATGTACAAATAGAACTCTTAATAGCTGGCTTGAATTCGTTTTGGTAATCTGGCCCTTATCCCAGCCTTTTTGAAAGATAATCATCTTTCAAAGAGAGGTTTTCATTCACTGTGGCGTGCACTTTATATTTCACTGTGTAATGTAACCTTCCACACACTCAAGGAAAACAATTTCCAGAGCTAATTGCTGAACTCTGCAGATCTAATACTTTAAATGGGTTATGTTAGATAAGAGTTTGTGTTGAAAAAGAAGAAATGTTCTGGGGGAAAATTATTGTTTAGGGAACATTGATTTGCGTGAATTAATGTTTTCACTTTGGTTGATAGTTAAAAATGGATACTTAAGCTAAGCCACATTTTTAGTGTAACATTAATGCTTCATTAGCTATAAACCTAGGGTGCAAGCTGACGTCCGTTGTTTGTTTGCTTTCTTAAGTCTTCAAACTCCAGTTGTCGTTGTGTCAACCTCTGCCACAGGTTTTATATTGATTTTAATGCAAAACAACCCTATGGGGTTGTTGTTGTTTAATGGGCTCAGAGATGGGAGGATGCTTTGAAGTTCTCATTGTTACTTATTCATTTCAGACAATCCTCCCCACCCTTCTGTCTCAACCTTCTTATCATTAAAATTAGGGGCAGTGTTAATGATCCTACCTGACATAGAGATTGTAGAAATTAACTGATGACTATTTGTGTAATACACTATTTGTACAAAGGCGGTGTGTTACTTGTACTTGCAGGAGCAGCCATCTGTCACACACATGCATTTAGGCTGCAATGACCATTTGGGGCTTGGGAAGTTAAGCAATTTTCCCACAACTATTTATTTGGTTTTTTTTCTTCTATTTTTGTTAACTGTTTGTTGTATTTTAATTCAGAATATAGCCCAGGTCTGTAACTGCTATCAGTTACAGTGGGTTTATCGGCCCTATAGTTTGGGGTTATAGCACAAAAATGTCTATGTAAGAGGTCAGCACTGTTTAAAAGGTGTTAGTAATAAACTAGGCATAACATTTGAGTTTAATTTCAATTTGTTTTCTCCCATGTAGCCGAATGTTGATGACAGATTGAGAGAGAAGGAATAAATCACAGCATTGCGATTTAAAGCAGCCCAGTCAAATAAAGGGTATGTATATTTGTTTTCCATAGTTCTCTTTAATTACCTTGTAACTCCTGTCATGCTTACCTTGGTTGTGTTTAAAGGAAGGTTGTATCTAAAGAAGAAGAGACTAAGGATATGATATTCAGGTGAGGCCAATCTTAGCCAGTGGAAGTAGAAATGTGACTGTGAAGCTGTCTTCAGCCAGTGGAGCATCGAGAGAGTGGATTGGGACTTCCATGGTAGGAGCCTGGCTCCTCTGATAGTCAGCAGAGCCTTTTGCTAAGGCTCCCAGCTTCTGTGTTAGGAAGCTCTGCTTCTCTACACATAAGGCATATGCCTAAAGGTCAACAAGAACCTTGAGATCCCTACCTGTACCTCTGCTGATTTCAGCAGGCAAACAGTGGAGAAGTAACACAGCACACCCTGATCTCAGATGAGAGACAGTGGCTCTTGATCGGCTTGTGCTGGCAGGCACGTCCACTGCTGTCAGCTGGACTCTCATGCACTTACCAATGTGCTGAAATACCTCAGTTGTCCAGGCCTAGACTGACTCTGTATTTAGGCATATATCAGGTTTTCAGCATGTGAATAAAGCTGGGCTATGCAGCAAGCAATGACACAGCAAAATGCGGACATCACATCTAATTCCACTACTGAGTGTGAATTTCCTTCTCTTTCAGGATCTGCCAACACTGGTGAAGTCCCTTCTGTGAACCACACAGCAGAAACTGGGTTGCTCCTTCCCTCTGGCAAACAGCCTAAGGAGGAGCTGTTTATAGGTGAGATGTTCAGCATCAACGGAAGCAATTAGCTTTTTGCTCCTTTCTGTTAGAAGGACCTTAAGAATTGTGAATTGAACTGATAATTAAGAGCTCAGCAGCTTTATAAACTGTTGCTATATTTGTACAATATTTGTACCAAGGTACTATAAGGCTACACTGTATTATACAAGCCCATTGCGTTTGCAGTTATCTTATTTCTCCGTCTTCCTCTCTTTCTATTCTGTGAATTTTTATTCTTTGGATTACCTCCTGCTACATCTTTTGATCTGTTGCAGCTAAAATTGATCTCACCTGTGCATTTAACACTGTAACTTTAAAGGCATTCCTGTGTTTCTAAATGAATAGCAGTATGGTACTGGCACTGTGTGGGGCACTGAAGGAGACCGGCAGGGTGGACTCAGTGTTGAATAATCATGTAGCGTGGAGGTAATTCAAAGAAGTAATCAGAGACAGACATAAAAAGAAGTTATCTTCTGGAATGCAGGAAGTCAGGTAGAATGAAAAGCAAACCTGAAAACAGTGAATCTGTTTTACATCAGTGAAGGCAGAGGAGTCCTACCCAGGATTAGTTTGGCCATTGTCAGCGCTTGGTGCTGCAGATAACATGAATTCCATAGCAACGAGTTTTTAACTTCAAGTTCCTGGGTGCAAAGATGCATATTAATGAGCAAATGGACTTGAGTTTCACTGAGATCATTAAAAAGTATCTTTATTTTCCACCCACCATCCTGCTCAGAAAATGGACTTATTTATGAAATCCTTAATTAAGGATGAAAATTTCATGTTAGACAGATGCTGTCATTTTCTTCCTACCCCTCCAGCAAAAACCCATGTGTAATGTGCTGCATTGGGCTGGGAGGCTGAAGGATGGGTTGTTAGTGATAAGCATCTGCAAAACCTGCAACACATGCCCAGGAGCTTAGTCAGATGAGTCAGATGTTGCATGGGCCAAGTTTAATCCCGGAGAGAATGTTACAACACAGGAAGAAACCCCTGAAAATAACAGGAATTGGTACAGTATTTGGGCTGTAAACACAGGTTAGAACAGTCTGGGTATTTGCTTTAATCCTCTCTTATTCTATTTTGAATTCCAATGTTCCTGCTTGCTAAACCACTTTCCATTTCTGCTCTGTTTTACCATGACATAAGGAGAAGGGATATTTTGGAAGCTGGAAAACTGCCACTTGCACCAGAATGGCATGCCACTAATTTTTACAGGTTTTTTGAACTGAGCATTGCCACTCTGAGAGCTCTGTCAGCCTCTTCTTCTAGGATTCCCCACAGAGATCCTCACCCTCCTACAAGGCAGGACATGCCCCAGGCTACAGTCCCTTTCTCTGTAGGTTGTGCTGCCCCACTTACTTCAAAATCAGGCTCTTTGAAATGATGAACTGAATAGCCCAAAAGATCAGGCTTGCAAGTGCATCCTTATGGTAGACAGGATGAAAAATGACTTTGCAGTGTGCACTGATGTAGTTTAGCATCATTTCAAGTAAAGGTCAAGCAGAAAGGTCCAACTTTCCATGAGGCCGGTCTCCGTGGTAGGTTTGGCTTTGTGGCAATGAGGTGGCAAGAAACCATCTGTGTAGCATGTGGGCTGGCTTGGAATTAGAGGTGTTTGTGGCAGTCCTAGCCAAGAACATGCTTGATGATGGACATTTCAGTGGCTGGTGTTGCACAGTAGCTCATGGTAAAGCAACCTCAATAGTAGGTAAGTATCATGAAATACTACAAGGGTCTTGCTTTGCAGCTTTGCTTACTTATGCTCTGCCATATATTTGGGTATAGTTCAGCAGGCAGGACATTTAGCCACATTGAGGGAGAACCTCAAAATGTGTACAGTGATATAGTGAAGCCTCTTTTACAGAGGGACAAACAAATCTCACTTCTACTTCTTTATTTTGTCTCCTTTGAGCAGAAATTCGGGCAAGTCATTTAATGTCACCTAGTGAGTTTTAATGGAGGCTTGGAAGAGGAAGAAAAAAACCCCTCCTGTGTCCACTTGTTCCCTAGGTACGCCACATTACCCACAGCTAGTCTCACCACTCCCAGTGAAAGTTTGTATAAGTCCTAAAATAATTTCATTCCACTGGCCCACAAATATTCCCATTTGGTCAGCCTTATATAGAGTAATTACTGTTTAACATGGCACCGCAGCCGGGTCAGGGCTTATTTTGGGTTATGGGTTATAAAAAGCTGCTTGAAAAAAAGAAATGTGTTTGTGGATCTGTCATTCTAAACAGATGAGCCCAGAAACTTGTTAGTTTACTCATTTTCTTTCACTTGTTTTGCTTTAAGGGTCAGCATTCATAAGAGCACTGGCGTAGGTACCAAAGGCATCCAGCCATCTCATCCCAGCTTGCGTAGATATGTCTGCACTTCAATTACATAAACTGTAATTGTTGGGTGGGCAGGTTTTGTGGTGATACTGAGTACTGTGGGGTGGCCCGTGCTCAGGGAAGGGGGTCAAGGTTTAACCAGTGGAGACATGGGAAGTTCATTTTCATGAGCAGGTGATAGGTGTGATGGGTGGGAAAGGTCTTGGCTCTGTGCTCTCCTCCACAGAGGTCTTTGCATTTTATGTGCCTGGAGTGCTGTGCAAAGCAGGCAGTTCATTCCCACAGCTGTGCTGTGGTGCAATTAGCATTTTTCCAGACCAGGGCAAGTCCCACATCAAAGATCTTTCTAATTTTAATAACTTTGATCTATACATATATATGCATGTGTCTTACGTTTGTGCATATATGGATAGATATGTGTGTGTAGCTAGAAAAAAGGAACATATGGCTGCATATACACGTGTGTCATTTCTTATCTGCTACTAAAATACAGGTGTCTCTGTGGGAAACAAGTTGTTAAGCTGTTTATTGTACAAGAGTTCAGGAAGTTGAGAGTATTATATTCACTTATACGGTTTCCCATGCTGGGTTGGTCATTTCACCTCAAACATTAGTATCCCAGTCTATTTCACAGAAGACCCCAATATTTTTTGTAATCATAGGAAAGAATGCTGCCCATTGGGACAGAGCAAGAGGCTATGGATCAAGAGCAAAGGGTTTGGTTGTGCTTTTCTAGTTATTTTATGGCCTGGGACAATTCTTAGCACTCTTCTGTGCCTCTATTTAATAGCAGAATGGGACTAGTAACATTGAGTTACCTTGCACAGAACTATTTAAAGATGAAATAGAAGTTTCGAGACCTTTTACTAGCCTTTGGCATCAGAGACATAGAGTAGCTATGAGAAGTATTCCTGTGGTTTGGCTTTAGTAATGATATGAACTTCTCGAGAAGTTATATTAGTGAAGTGGAACTGGGAAACAAACCAGAAGCAGATAGGCAGAAATCAGACCCTTTCATGGACAGTTACACAATATGCTAAGTAAAGATGGCTGTATCCTTGGGTTTTTTCTTATGAAACAATGTGAAATGCATATGGAAAATAGCTTCATCTCTGTAACAAAACCCAAGAAGACAATTGACATTTCAATAGTTTTTAAGGCAAGACAAATCTAAAAAGAAATACATGAGAATTATGAAAATCTTTCAAACTGGAAATCTGGGAACACGGGCTGTTGGCTCAGAAATAGCTCTCAGGTTTCTTGGATCCTTATTCTTCATCAGCTATGCCAGGCAGGTGGTCAATGGCAGCCCTGAGGCCCAAGCCCTTGACCAGAAGCAGATACCTCATGATAAGCAGAATCAGGATGGGGAAATAGAGCTATGGACACAATTTTTCCTCTGCTTGGGTTTGGGCTTTCCTGTCAGGTCATCCATTATATTATATCTTATATCCATATATTTCTTCCCTTTTTTCCAGGTTGTGCATGGTGAGTGTTGGAGGTGATGAAGTGCACACACTGTTTGCCTTTGCTGCTGAGGGATGGGTACAACGTGGTCATTCAGGACTGAGCATATTGCCAGTACACCTTCCTCCCCAGGTGGTGAAGCAGGCAGTCAAGCACTGTGCTAGTCATAGCAGCATAAGTTATTACATACCAGCTCTGCCTTTCCGCTGGATATTTCCTACGTGTTCATGGTAAGAATCTAATTATTTTTCCATCTCCAGCAAATCTAATAGGCCCAGAGAAATGTTTTCATGTAGGCAATAAGAGTAAGGAGAAAACAGGTAAGATCCCAGGCCATCAGGGACTGAATCTTTTCCATTGTGGGTTGCTTCTTGAATTCGTCTGAAAGAGCTTTCATTTTATTTAAAAAGCTTTTATTGATTAAATGAGGCTTTGTTCATAGGCTCTGTTTTCTTGAGTGGCTGAAGCAGGCTTAAGTCATGACTTAAGGAGTTCTTATTTGAGTTCATTTTCATCATCTTGGTTGGTGCTAAATTTCATGCTTTTCTTCTCCGTAAAGGTAACTGGAAAAGAAGCACACGGTTTAGAGATAGAAAAGAAGTGTAGGTTTCCTTCCAGTCCATTAATTTTCTTTCATGGAGCTCTGTACCACTTTGAGTGCACAATTGGGAGGAATCAAAACACAGACATCTAGACCATTACATAAGATCAAAAAGAGAACAGATTTATTTGGAAACTGGGTCTAATGTATTTGTCCGAAGTCATGGACATTTTTGAGAGCTCAAAACATTCTTCCTGTTCTGCCTCAGGATGAAACTTAGATCGTATGAACTGGCGAGAGATCCCAAAATATTTGAAGCCGTTTAAGTAACTGTAGACCTAATTCAGAGTCCCCACTGAGTGAGGCCAAGCAAGGATTTGAACCTGATTTTTATGCGTGCTCTTTTTTTCTCTTTCCTCCTTTTAATTTGAAGTTCCAGCTTATATTGAAGAAACCGTCCCTGTGGATTTCATAAAACTGGATTTATCCAGGTCAGACACTTAGGATTTTTTTTACCTGACCCAATGTTTTGCGTCCAACCACCCCCATTCCTGAAATAAACAAATAGATTTGGCTGTGGAAATTTCCATTTAAAATTTCCCTATGTTTTGCCTCAGAATTGTTTTATTTTACAACAGTTCAAGTTCGAACTCTTCCTAACTGAACCTCTGTATAACGTAAAGGACAGTGAGCAAGTGGACCGTCCAGGCTAGGAAGATCTAGTATTTAGGGAGAACAAACATCCAGTGTATGCGCATCCAACCGCAGTGGATGGCTTTGCTGGGTTCACTGACCTCTTGTAGTCTGGATACATGTCTATTAGGAACAGGCTAGAAACTGGACTGAGTTCCTTCTGCTGCCAGTCTCTTGCAGTCCTGAACAGAAAAGGAAACACCAGTTTTTCTTCCGTAGTCCGGATGCTGACTCACCTGTGTGGTGAAAGAAAATAGCCAAAGGGTTGCTATTTCACCAGTGTCCCAATGTGCCTGGGGTTATTTCATCAGCTGCTTTACTTGGGCAAGTTGAACTGCAAAGCTTTAAGGCCTGAGGCCAGTTCAGTAGTTACTCACACTTGGTCATGAGCTTGGTGCCTTGGTGTCTGAGGTCCCCACCACTGATAAGTAAGTTCTATTTCCCAGTTTGTTTTGAAGCTATTGGCAACAGCTAGTTGTTTTGCATTGGTGCTTCACTGGTGCATGGTGTCAACACAAGCCCATTTCGCTCGTAGTTGGAAACACATTCCAACTCATCTGCCTCTTTGCTTCGTCTGGCTCCAGGACTTGACCTGGTCTGTGGTAGGACCTGGGAGCTGTGCCACTGCTGCTGTATTTCACTGCCCAATAAAGGGGTTTAGATGGGATGGGAAGAGCCAGGCTGTCAGGGATGCACAAGACAAATGAACCACTATTCCTGAATTCCTGAAGGCTAGCAGTGACCAAGCAGCACTGTTATGGTAGCTGAATGTCATCGGCCATCCTGGTTCAAGCCAGGGAAACTTTTTCTGGCCTTGTGGAGTGCTTCCATGCTCTTTGCCTGCCCTAGAAGGCCCTCAGACCAAACAATGTTCTTAAAGCTTGCTAGAAAGGGGATCAGTTGAGGTACTTCAGGAAAGAAGATTCTTCCCCTGCTATATACCTTTTCTTTATGCCCTAATGAGTACCTGAGCTGGGGACACTGGTTCAGACAGGCTACCGGAAGGGAAGCTTGCTCTGTGCATCCAGATGAGTGCTCAGGCAGGACGCCGATGGTCCTTGAGTCGTGCTGGTTTGCCTGCAAGGTCAGGGGCTGAGCTTCTCATCAGGTAGAGACTGGTCTGAAGTTCAGGAGTAGAACGTGCAGCGTCTGCCTTTTGCCTAGAGCTCACTGCAGTGCTGCTTTGCTATCCGTCTGCCATCTACGCTCACCTCTGCGAGCGTGGCCAGTGCGGCTAATCCCTGCTTATCTGAATGCAGAGACATAGGCAGCAAGAGATTTAATGCAAATGTAGCATTGCGCAGCCCGTTCCTTCTCACAAACTATTGATTACGTGTCTGATTTGCTCTCCCCTGATAATAGGCCATAGGCAGAAGCCAATAGTGCGGGGAGGAGGAAAACCTGTCATGATCATTCGATGCAGCTGGTGAGCCAATGGGAGGAGAAAGCCCGTGGATTGGGCTGGGAGAGAGCAAGGGTGGGGGAACTGTCTTAGCAACAGCAGAAAGCAACTCTTTCCCCCTCCCACCCTGCAACCGTGCTGGAAAGTTCCTGGTGATGTTCCTTAATGTATTTGTCTCGCTCATGCCAAGTTTGTACGTGATTTGTGTGGCTTTGCCGCGTGTGCCAGTTCACCGTTTTCTCCATGGTCCTTTGAAAGGAATCTTTTCTTTGTCCATCTAAAACCAACTAGTGAGCTCAAGGTAAAGGGCTCTGATGCTGGATTCATTGCTGTGCCAGCCCTGAGAGCAAAAGTGAGTTTTATATAGTCTTTTTGTATTTGGTATCTTCCTCTTGACATCTTTCCAAGACAGTCTCTTGTTGAAACAGTCAGTTTCTTGCCAGTCTGTTGAGACAGCGGGAGCTGGACACCTTGATTGTATTTTCATCTCTGCTAAAGAGTCCTTATATGAAGCTAGGTGAATCCCTATCCTTCAAAATCCCGATCGCTTTGTCATGTTGCTGGTTTGAGAATTAGAAGAAAAGATTCCTCAGTTAAGCCCTCCCTGTGATCTGTGGGCTGAGAAAAGCCAGTCCAAGGCACCATACTGCTTTGCCTCTTATCTTTCATCTGCCTTACAGCAGGAAATGTTCTTTCTGTCTCTCTGCCTCTCTCATGGTCAATCTCCCATTGGTTTAACCAACCGAAAATGAAAATGGCAGTTAAATTTGTCCAAACCTTTTGAACATTTATTGGAGCCAAATACTGGCACTGGAGCCAAATATTCAACACTTCCTTGAAAATGACCTTCGTAGTCCTCCTCTCACCTGCTGCCTCCTCCTGCTCATAAGCATTCACACGTTTATCTTGCTATTTGCATGCTGATAATAGACATAGATTTTGTTAGTCCTGCATCTGTCGAGACGGCGGGGACAATAATAGAAGCACCGTCGGGACCAATATATATTGGTCTTAGGAGTGTGTCCAATAATGTCTGGGTCAGGGAGCCTTTAACTGCGGTGTCAGGGAATTTAGTCAGCTGTCATCGCTTCTTAATTAAAAATAGCTGAGACTCACTTACATTCCATTGCTGTGTGTTAGCTCATTTGTCATCTTGTCC
The DNA here is from genome assembly GCA_026283785.1 of Coracopsis vasa. Lineage (NCBI taxonomy): Eukaryota > Metazoa > Chordata > Aves > Psittaciformes > Psittacidae > Coracopsis > Coracopsis vasa. The sequence continues at coordinate 126,559 of JANHGB010047007.1, forward strand.
TCTGCTCAACAGCAAACCCCCTAAACACCTTCAAAACCAGACAATGGGCAGAAATGCTTGCAGCAGGTAAGAAAAGCGAGCAGAGGGCAGATAACCCATGCCATAAGCTGCTCTTTGGGTCACTAGTTTGCAAGAGTTTAGCAGGATTCAAAAGGGATGGGGATGCATAACACTGTAGTATGAAATGTGCTATATGTATATCTATTTTATACAAATAAAACTAGCCTCTACACAGACATGTGTCAGGAAATAAATCCAACAGTAACTGTTTTGGGGTTACAACAAACTTTCCTTGTGGACAAACCAACTTATGTTGTTCTATCTTGAGTTTCCAGCATCTTCCCCTGCTCCAGTACTCCCAAAGACAATGTTTTTTCAGTATGATCCAGTCAGACCTTTCCTATGTACATAAGTGATTGGATTCCTAATTCCTCACTAAATGGAATTTAGTGGTATTTGTGATTGCTATCACCTTCCAGTAGGTTTCACTAATTTATTCCTGAGGGGACAGGGAGATGGGAGGTTACACAGAGGTTCAGGAGCTGCAGAGGGAAATAAATAACATGCTGTAATATCATTACTGAAAGAAAATGTATCTTCCTCCCCCTGCCAAAAAGAAGAATTTATTGTGATTCTAGCTAATGCTTGGAGCCAAGGGACAGTTTTGGCATAGGGAGAATTATTCTGGCTTCCGTTTTACAAGTAAATCAGAGGTGGAAGGGCATTAGACCAACTAACTTCCTGAAGTGGAAGTTGTATCCGGATTACCATATTTAATTGTCTGTGATTGACCTATCTTCCATGAATTTTGCTAATCCATTTTTGAACCTGTTTATATGTTTGGCCTCCACAGCATTGGGTGATGATGAATCCCACCATTAAATCACATATTGTTTGAAAAAGTTCATCCAGGATGTCCTGTACAATTCTATTAATCTGTCCAGTGAGTAAATAGATGGCTGTTGCCAGGGTTTGAGATTCCCTCAGCCAAAATAGGTGATAATTCCCCTTGAGACTACATCCATCCCTTGCACTTGAGAAGGGAAGCAGCACCAAACCTCCTGTGTTTCACCACTTGTCTTGAGCTGCAAGGGACCAGTGTTTGTTCCCGCACAGAGCAGCTTCTGCAGTCCAAGTATTAAATGGTGATTCTTCTGACCATGCATAGTTATTTCCCTCAGCACTGTGTCCCTGCTGACTTGACTGAAGATCCAGTGATACTTGTTGATGTTCTAAGAATGTTGTATTTCCTTTAGAGGGAAATTCCCATGCCGCTTGTGGGATATACCCACATTAAGATACTCTGTTCAGTTCGATCAGTTATTTTGGGTCCAGTACAATAAAGCTGTAGGGATAGACAGGGATTTGACTCAATATTGTTTGGTGATTTTGAGGTGCGCTGGTACAGATGCAACAGGTAGAACCTCATCTGAACCTCAAAGCATCAAGCTAAGGAGAAACCTTCATGTTAGGAGAGACGTTTTCCGACTGCAGAATTCTCTATGAAAACTAATTAAGCTCTGATGACTTCAGCTGTATTTTCAGCCTCTGATTAAGGCCATGATACTAATTAAACTCTTGAATTATTAAAAATGCAAATAGTCAGACCTGTGTGCAATAGCAGACTCGCTTTTCCATGCTCCAGGACAGCAGTGGGAATATTTGGCAGGGTCTCTTGTGGTCACAAGTTTTTCTTTTCTTCTTTTTCCTTGTCTTTTTATAAGTGGCTGCACTCCACTTGATGCAGAACTGAAAACTTCAGCTGCTGGGGTAAATGTCTCCACTGCCTTGCAGCTAGACAAGTAAGTTTGATTAAAACCCAGCAAAGTTTTGGAAGGAGCTCTGGGTTTGGTGACATCCTGACTGTGGCATTTTCACTGAATGGGCTGTTGGGATTGAAATACCATCTAGTCCTTAGAGAGCGAGCCTGCTTTCAGTAGCAGAACTCTTGGAGCTGTGTTTAAGCTGCCTACTTTGTAGTCATAGTTCAAAAGCATGATCAATTATTTAGACCTCTAGCTGTCCTCCCACATCCACTCTCCCTGCTATCCCCTACAACATACATGCACCTACAGTGAGACATCTACACCAGGAGGTCAGATTGTGGCCTTTCCTTCAGTCCAGGTACGTTTTGGTTGTGGCACTACTACACAGCAAGGTATCTGAAGGATGTTTTGATCTCTTTACTGTCAACATCCTAGCAGGCATGCAGCACCTCTTCTGAGTAATAGCCGTCCTTGTGTACAAATACATCTTTTGAAGTAGGATTTTTATAATCATAAGAAGGGCTCATCTCCAGATGGGTAGCCCTACAGATGCACAATTAGCTGGGCATTGAGGTAAGATGGAGTTCTGTAGGCTGGGAGCTGAGCGAGCAAATACTGCCTCTCACTGTCTCACCAGCGTTGCTGTGTAGATGCATCATGGAAACGTCTGTGTTTATTATTTAAAGCCATGAGGTCCAGCAATAGCCTGATTACCACTCCTGCATCACTGCCTATACTCTGGTCAGTCTTTTGGATGTGCAGCCCTTCTAGCTGAGGCAGTGTCTGTGTCCCATCGTGTAGCCCTTTTGCCTTGCCATTACGGAGGCTCTGCTGGATCTGGCAGTGTTTGCCGCCAGTACCAGCTGGGATATTGGAGGGATATGCCAGTAGGCAGTCTAGTTATAACTTGCCCAGAGGGAAGTTTCTTTCTAGAGCCTAGTTAGTTCATAATAAGGACATAAATTAAAAGAAGGTTCACAAGATACTATTCAAATGCAGCAAGTGCATGTCACATGCAATGAACTGAAATCCTTGCTGGTGTGAAGTGACAACAATTCATTGGAGTCACTTATCACATAAATATACAACCCAGTGCCCACAGTTGAGTCCAGTCAATGGCAGGTGTGATGGTGAAGCTATGTAATTTCTTTTGCTTCCCTTCTCGATTGTCCTTCTCGTGTGTTAAAACAAAGAGCAAAGTGGTCATTACTTTACCTATGACAAGTGATGGTTTTTCATCCCCCTGCTCTAATGGGCTGCAGGTGTCTCCCAGCCAGCCCAGGCTAATAAGGACAGACATTCTGGCCACAGGCCAAAATTATACAACTGTCCAGGGAGAGAAGAAAAGCAAAGACAAGGGGTGGGGGTGAGGGGGTTGGAAGGAAAGCAAAAGAAAGCATGGGAGTCACTCCATGCTGAGATTTTGTACTTTTGTGTCTCCTGAAGTGAATACATCAGTCAGGAATCAAAGGTTTGCAAAGTCATTCAGCCCCTCCAAATTAGAAGGCGAACCATCTGCACAACAGGATGGAGCTCTCCTCAAAGGCTGCAGGCCAGGGCTGATCTCAGTGACACCAGGGTAAGCCTGGAGTATCTCCACCAGAGTTACAACCAGCTCACCCGGGATCTCAGATTCTGGCCTGGTGCATGCATCTTCCTGCCAGAATAATGTTTTGGACCCAGCCCTTTAATGTTGTATCACCATAGTGATGGGCTCCTCTGTTCCAGAGCTGATGAGGAATCACTGTGGGGTTGTCCAGTGTTAATTAATCCCTTTTAGGCAAAATTCAAGCTCAGTGGAAACTGCAAAGACAAGGTAACCCATTCAGAGCTCTGCAGCCTCTTACCCTCTGATTTTAGCAATATGTCTTGCCCTTAAGTTCCACATGCCAGAGCAAATCCCTTGTGTTTCCTGGAAGTCAGAGCAGTGATGGGAAGTCAGTGGGAAGGAAAGATGTGCTGTATGGGGACTGAAGATATACATGAGTCCTTACAGCTTTACAGACAATGCTGTTTGGAAAGACTGGGTTGTCATGCAGGCTTCCCAAGGTGCTGCATTTTTGGGTGTGAGCCAGACAGCAGCCGGGATAACCAAGCACAAAGGAAGAGTTGGGTCTGAGGCACTGGCTGGCTTGAATTGCCCTGAAGCATTGTAACTGATGGTGAGAGATCGAAATCTCCAAAGGTACCAATCTCAATGTTGATTACATGAATGCCTTGGGGATTTCCCTCACCTGAACTACCTCAGGCAGGTCCCTAAAGTTAGATGTGTCCTGGCCTAAGGGCACATCCATGGGGAGAAAGAGATCCCAGAGTTAGTCCTGACTTCAGTTAGCCACAGCACGGGGTCACAGAGATGCTCTGATCCTGATTGCTAGACTGCTAATGTAAAACCAACCTGACTGCATCTTCCTTTGTGCTGCTCAGGTTTCTGGGTCTGGAATAGCTCTCAAACACAACTGGAATGCAGATATACTCTTGAACCACATCCTGAAAGATGCCAAAAGACATTACCCAACCCACCAAAATGGATTCCACATATCATAGTCATGGACACATCTGAGGTAAATTTACTTCACTTGATTTAATATGACAGATCCCAACCACTGTTTTCTTCTCCAGATTTGTTTGGAGCTGGGATTTGTTTCAGGCCAAGTGTTTAGTTTTGTTTGTTTATCCAAGATATGGTTTTGGATGCTGAGCAGGAAGGAAAAGAAAAAGCCATAACTGATGGATGTTAATTATGTTCATTTCAGATCTTCTTTTGGCGGCTGGAGGAGAAGGGAATGCCACCACAAAGGAAGGATTACTGAGGCAAGGTTCACATTGTATTCAAAGGGAGCACAAGTGCTGTGCAATACACATATCACCACTACGACAGGTCAGTCCCTTTTCCCTGCAGTCACTGTCAAGAGTTCTGTGAGTGGCATCCATGATAACTTAGAGCCTGCATATGGATAAAAATGGTGTTAGATCAAATGTTTTATAGCATGCAAATGGTTGATGAAAAGAAGTTTCCAAAAGTGCTTTGTGATGAGGCAGACTGAGTCAGCTTTGACTTCTCTGCCTTTTGGATGACCTTTGGGTTTTTGCCTTAACCTGACCAGGTAGGAAAAGTCTGTGAATTCTTGTTGCGCTGAGGACACTGTGACATCTCTGAAAGTACAAATAATAACAGTGGCAATGAACAGCAGCTTATCAAAGTCTTTAATTCTTTTGCTCTCTGCTTCACCCCTTGAAGTATCCAGTGCTTTGATTTCTGCCTTTGGATGCCAGTAACGTGTACCTAAGACTGCAGCAGTTCCTAGGAAATTGAATGCAATTTGATTTCTTTGGAAGAGTTTCAGATAGGGTCAGGTAGGGCTGGTGCAAACCTGTGTCTTGGATGGCTTCAGAAGTTATTCCCTAATCTGGCAGTCAGGATTTGAATCTCCTGATTAGAAGTTTAAGTTCCTTACAGTTCCCATAACTAGAACTCAGTTTTTGGTGGCTTCCTGGTGCTTTGGTCATTCCTTTAGCATGGTTAGCATTCCTTCAACATGGTTTTATGTATATTCAGCTGCTGAGAAGACCGGGTGCCAGTGTAAACCATTCACACTTCATATTTGTGGCAGTAAGACTGAAAACTCTATAGGTGCATAGTGTTTTATAGTCCGAGTGCACTAGAGCAATTCTCATCTCTTGTATGTGCAAACTCCTTGAACATTCTGTATTACTGTACAGACTCCAAACCAGTCAAAGACTGGTTCTGTCTAACAATAAGCATGTGGCTGGGCTGCCTGGGACACAGTCCTGTGCTTCTTCACATACCTTTGGGTGAGTGGAGAGGAATAAATGGGTGCAGAAGGCAGCCCAGGCTTCAGGCAGATTGAATATTGCTATGAAAGAGTCCATCTCTCTTGCTGATCATGTTGAGAGCTGAGAGCATAGCAGGAAGGGAATGGGTTCAGGGCACTGCTGTGCAGGCTTTGAAACATGCTGCAGAGAAAGATGCCATATCTCTGTATGGAGTGTCCTGGTTTGAGAGCTGTTGTGGAGATGGGATACAGAACTGCGTGTATATTGGGTGGCAGGGACATTACTTCATTTTCTTTTCTTCTTAAGCTTATCTGAGGGGAGGAAACTGTAGACCTTATCTTTTTCTGAGTGGAAAAACTAATCTCAAGTACGTATGTTTGAAGCTAGCAACAGCATGAGCCAGGTTAACTTGACTAAATAGGCATATGAGGCCACAAAATCTGACTGAGCGTAATTAGAAACCAGGATGCCTCCCAGCACTTAAAGATTTCTTTTAAGATTATGATGAACTGACAAAACATATTAGTGAGAGGTGGAATTGGTATGAGCCATGTTTGGCATTTTACTACTTAATGACAGCAACAAGAAGCCCTGTATAGAGATCAGAGCCACACGTGCACAAGCCTGGATTAATTCATGCTACCTACTTTTTGCTGTTTACCACCAATACCTAAGTTAGTTGCACGAAGCTCTGAGAGTCCATGGGATGGACTGAATCACCTTTGGAGATGCTGCTCATCTTCTGCGGAGCCCAAGAAGACTGTGCCATAAACAAGACATCTCAATTAATTGCCTGCACTTGGTTGGGATGAATGCTAGCCAAGATGTGGTGTCTGCTCATCACAGCGAGACAACACAAAGCCCAAGTAAATTGAAAAGGAGAATAGCGGGTTCTCAGAACTGATTTGTAGGAGAGAGGCATTGCAGTCTGCTAGCTGTTGAATGCTGCTGGGTAGTTTGCAAGCACTGGTGAGGATTTAGAGTTGAAGGAAAGTGCATGGCAGTAGTTTTATGTTTCTTTCCAAGGACGTATTTTGCTTCGAGGCAGCACTCTCATTACCACCACTAGCCTGGATTCCTCTGCCCATCGCATTAATACAGGCGGTGCACTGCCTCTGCTTGTGGGATCAAGCCATCAGTGCTGGAGCGGGGCCGTAAAACTGTTGTGTCTGAGCACAGCCAGGCTGCCAGCGAGAAGCAGGGCTGATTGATGCTGGCTGACGGTGGGCCCTATTGCCTACTAAATGCAGTCCTCTCCGTCCCATGCCAGCAGGTGCTTTGCCTATCTGGGCACTGCCAAGTTTCCTCCCGCTGTTCTCCTGAGTTCCAGTATTTCATCTTTGCTCGTGCTGCTGTTTTCCATCCCTCCGCCTCGTTCCCAGCCCTTGGTGTCTGTACAGAGACTCTGTCTCATTTGCTGTTGTCCTGGTGCCAGAATTTCAAGTCCAAGGCGATGGAGCTGCTATGGGAGGACTCATGCTCGCTGGCTCCACCGTCTGGACCTGGCCCCAGCACAGAGCTCAGCAACCCCTAACAGGTCCCCTTGCTTTCTCTCCAAGAATATGATTAGAGGTTTGAAACTGAGCAGACAGCTGGTATACTCTCCCAGGGCAGCCTCTGTGTCTGGGCCTCCATTGTTTTTGTCCAAATCATATCTGATTTCTTTCCAAAAACGTTTCAGTCCGTAAAAACCAGACCAGGTGCCTTTGGTTGTGCTCATTCCTGAAATACCAGCTACGAACAAAAGCATTTTGGGTTGGTCTTAAAATGGGTCCGAAATTCATTTTGAACTGGGATGGTTTTTATTTCCCAATTAAAGCGTTTGAATCTTCCCTTATGATTTCCAGATAGAAAACTGCCCTTGTTCTTATACCTGATTTACTCCATCCTCTTTTACTGGATCTTCAGAATTGCTTTGTGCCACACTACAGTCTCTGAAACCTCACCCCTATATACACTCTTTGCACCCTGACACCTCAGGTATTTAACATAGAGTAAAACTACCAGATTTTTTGTTTTGCTGCAATATGCTTTCCAATTTTGCTCAGTAATTTGCCAGAATAGAGGAAAAAAACCTTACCAGCCAAAATTGGTGGAAGTGTTTAAAAGCTTAGGTGGCCTCTGAGCTGAGGTTTAGTTCTGCATCCCTGTTAACTGCCAAGCTAAGTGCTTTGTCCTCCAGACTGTCCTTCATCTAAACAGCATGAGCAGTACCACTGGCACCAGGGCTACGGAAGGGCTCCTGATGCTGCCAAGAAGATGGGCCCTCGTTACGGAGCGGAGATCTGCCAACCTTCTGTGCTGGGGAGTTTGCAAACTTCCACAACGCATCTGTTTTATTTCAGGCCATGGATTGCACTGAATAGTCCTTTTGTGTGCTGTCTCCGACTACTAAAACTGGCTCTGAAGACGCCAGAGATAAATATGACAGCTACTGTTATAGAGTATCCCCTGGATACTGTGGCCTGACCTGTACCCACTGTCTATCTTAACGTTGTCAGTAATAATGTTTATATTGCTGTGTCAACTTCATTTCTTATCGTGTAACCAGAGAGGGACCAAATGAACGTGGAAAGCTTTTCTGTACCTCTGCATTCAGGGTCATTTGGAGGTCCACAGATGGGACAGGCACTTTGCCACTGAGCTGTTTACCCTGACAAATGCCACGATGTTGTATGTATCATTCAAGGGAGAAACAGCACTGTTAGAAATGATAGGAGAGCATTGTAAGGGTAGACTGAATGGCACGACTGCAGATTGGCAGGCCTGCCTACCCACAGGATGTGGTGTTACAGCAGGTTTCGCAGAGGTAGGCTCTGTCCACGTTTCCTGTGGGACATTACCTTCCAAACTTGCACAGATTCTCTGCGTGGGTTCAGATAGCTACAGTAACACTAACCATGGCTTTGTGCACCGTGCATGTTCATTGTTAAATTGGCTTCATTTTGCATTGTAGAAATTAATACCCTTCAATGGCAGGGGAAATGGATTTGTGTATCTGTCCCTGGATAAAGGTGTGTTTGCATACAACTGTATTGATAGCCAGGCAATGCGAGCATTCCTGTACCTGGCATAGTGTTTGTCATTACCTGCCTGGGAGCGCCTGGCCCCAGTGAAGTGGTTGGAGTAAAAAGGAAGACTCTTGCATTATACCTCTGAGCAGCAGGTCGTTGATGCCTGAATAAGGGTTTCCATCAGTCGATCTTATCTCCAGAGAGTGGGTACTTTGGAAAATGTGACCCATTTCATTTGTATTGAAGCATAGGCAGCAGAAAAAGGCATGCTTATGCCTCTAGTGCTAGCAGTTCAGTTGCTGGAGTGTCACCAGTTCAAGACATCACCCAGCCAGAGCCGCTGGGAGCCCAGCTCTCCCTGTGCTGTCTCTGGACAGTGTTTGACCAGACTGCTTTTATCTCTCTAGTCTGTCTGTGGGAGTTGAATCTTTGTACAGAGACTGCATTGCTTGGCATCTAATCTGCACTGGTTGACTCAGTCAGCCTCAGAAGGCAAGGGGGGGAGGGAGATAAGTAGGAGGAAGAAAGGTGGGAGTGGAAAATAACATATTTGAGGGGACAGCAGGAAGCCTGGGCTCATTCGCATCTTGGGAATTGCTCAGGACATGACCAAGTGAGTGTTTCCTGATCCCCTCTTTTTTTGGTTGTTTCTGTTCCACTGTGGGCCAGGAAGAAAGGATAAGTAGTAGGGCACAACTGGTGGCATGCCAGCATGGGTTATGCCCTTAGTAAATGTCTCTAGAAAGCCAAGTGTCCCAGCTGGGTGGTAACCTTGACCCTCCAAAATAGCTTGGTTGCAAAGGTTTTCTTTATATTCTTTTTTGTGCTACCTGGATTTCCATTGAGGATCACTCGTTCAGTCCAGTCCTTCCTTACGCCTTGAGAGGAGTTCTCTGCATGGAGGATATTTTAATACACATTTGCTTGTTATTGTTTGCTTTTTCTGTGGGGAAATGGATCTAAATGGAGACTAAATGAGGTTCTTTGGTGAGGGAAAGGAAGTAAGAAAGTTCTAAAAGATAAATACCATTACTGCTTTGGGACAAAGGGATGGAGTTATTTCAACCTGCAGGTTATTCAGAAGAGAGGGCATTGTGGAGATGGAGCTGTAAAGCAGGACAGGAAGGAGACATGTGTGGCTGTGGGTCTTTTCAAGTGCTTTAGGACACTCCAACATAAAAGTTGCCATGTGAATGTCAGATACTGTTATCCATTATTATGAAAGTTGGGGATCTGCTCACACTTTGAAAGATCAATAACCCCACATTCTCCAAACAGGCAGAGCTGGGATCACAGGATGCTCATGGCATGTTCCATGTACTTCAGGGACTGATTATGTCTTTCCTTTGTCTGCCCTAATTAAATCAATAAATGGCCTTTGTAGTCACCTGTGTAGCAGGTGATGAGTTGAGCTGCTTGAGGTCACTGAAGAGGGCATCCCGGCAGCCTTTGAAATATAAAAGGATTTTGATCCAGAATAGTCAGGGTGTCCCAGTTTCTTAGTCCCTTGGGCCAGCTTGTTCCTAGAACAGGGCTCTGAAGGCAAATAGTAAAGAACAGAAGAGATTTGTCTTCTCTGAGGGATGATCTAAGAAATCTGGTATTTCTGTTGTCTCAAACCTTTCACTGTTTACTCCAGATGTCACCTGTTTTGTTTCTTCTGTGCTTCTCCTATTAACATATTAGTAATGCAGTGATGATTAGGTGAGCAGGTTATGTGTCAATTTGCATTATGACTTAGCTTCTAGTTGTACTGTAGCAACTCCTGGGTGTACAGGCATTGATGGGAACTGTATTGTGTGCTGTATAAACTCAGTGCTGCTTTGTCAAGGTGAGATCATTTTAAGTGGAAGAAATTTGGATTCAGATTCCTCTGGGTCCTGCGGTCGTTCGAAATCCAGATCAACTCTAAATGGATCCGAATTTTACATGCAATACATGTTTCACATCAATTCAGCCCCAGTGTAAGATTGACACAGCCTCATTCTCAGAGATGAAAACAAATGCAAATCCATGTGCTGTGGATTGTTCTGCTGGATTAGCCTGTTTTGGGGTTTTTTTCCTCCCAGATTGATGCAAGGGCATTTGCAGGTGTTTTCTCTGTGGTAGCTGTTTGACATTGAGTCCTGGCATGCAGATGTTTGGAAGAGTGGCCACTGTGTCTAGTGAGGCTGCTGCCACTGGCCAGCCTTCTTGGATAAGGGGTGTAAGCGGAAACCCAACTTTGGAAGCACATGCCCTTCCTTCCTTCCCTGGGTCTCTCTGAGATGGTTCATTGTTCCCGGAGCCTCACACCTTGAGGATTACCAATCCAAACTAAAACAGCACGAGCAGGATGAGGGGATTTTTTTTCTCAGGGGTATAAAAATGGTATCTTTTAACCTGTCAGTATGCATTTAAAACACATCCGAGCTTTGAAAGAGGCTGTCCAAAAAGAAACCCAAGAGAAATAAGACTGTGTTAGTAGAGCCAGTACGCATTGAATAGTCTCTGTGGCGGTAGAAAAGCCTTAGGCTTCAAGCAATTGCTAATTATGTGGCTCTATTCCTTTTTAAGCAAATACCATGCAAGGGTTGTGAAGGAGGGAAAGTGTGTTAAGCTGTGGAGGGTTACCAGGTTTGGGCTTGGTGTTTTTCCTTCTTTTTTCCCATGCTTCAATTTGGTATTACAGACTGGGCTCTGGTTTTAAAATGAAGCCGCATTCCCAAGTCCTGCCATCCATCTCTTAGAACCCCTGTGTAAAGGGCACAAGTTATTCCACCTTAAAAAGAAAAGAAAAGGGGGGGAAAAAAAGCAAAGCCCACACTGTGCAGAGAGGGAGAGAGTTACAGAAAGTAGGCCCCCTGCTTTTCTCAGAGGGGGAATGTAAGCAGATCCTTGCTGAAACTGCTTCACTCAGCAGTTTTCAGCTTGTTTTAATTGGCCTGGCCTGAAAGAATTCTGAATGCTGTACCTGTGCCAATGAAAATGCAAATGTTTCCCCGAGACGAGGCACTCGGAGTGCCTGTGCCCCAGCTCTGATAGCAGCAGCAGGGGCATGGAGACATGTATGTGATGGGAAATGGGGAGGCCTTGATCTAACTCAGCTTAGAAAACAAAAGGGCTTTGGAAAATGAAGTGTGAATGAGGCAGAAAAGGGCAAAACGTAGGGTACCTACAGGAACTCCTGCAAAACCAGGGGCTGTTCTGTAGTGAAGCCCATTACCCTCTCACCTTGCACTGGATCATTGGATGCTTTACTAATTTACAGGGGAACTTGCTATCTCTTTCTTTTGTTTAGCTGTTATTTACTGTAGAAGGTTTCCTGTCAATAAGAAGGCTATTCCTTCAAGTGCAGAGATGCTGTCAGTGAGTGCATCTTTATGGCCAGTGGATATGATGGTGCTGAGTACCACAATGTGCCCTTGGAGACTGTCTCTCTGTAGAAGAACCAAGGTTATAAACTGATCCCAGACTCTTGCTACCTGCAGGAATGAATAGGGTGGACTGGGAGGCACCAATTCCACAACAGAGGTATTACAAATTATAGCCACACAAAAGTATGTTCTCATGCATCCATAAAACATGCCTCCTCATAAAGGACATGCACTAAAGTCCTTGAATGAATGACTAAGAAAAATTACCTGGCTCAGCTTATTTGTCTGCTTCATGTCAAGTTACAGCCCAGTTGTGAGTTGGGAAAAGAATTAATTTTCAATAAATGGTTGATCAATTCTTTTCTGTCTTTCTAACTCCCTATCCAGTAATGAATATGCATTCTTTGCGTTTTCCAGATAAATATCCAGCATCTCAGGGTATTTAAAATTAGATCTGTATACATTTACAGAGTAATGATTATTCTGAATTTCATCTGAGGCAATTAAAAAGCATCACGATGACATTTAAGGTGATATTTTTCTCCCTTATGTTAAATAATTATAAATAATAATAATGATTAAACAAATTATTCTGTTCCTCCCAGTCTGGATCAACCTTTAGGTTAATAATCTAAATCATTAAAATTCATCTGTCTCTCAAAGGATTGAGTAGTTAAAAAAATTGGAGGAACCTTTCTGCATAAGGGTGATTGATAATTACCAAAGCAAAGATGTTTTGTGGGTAGAAATTGTGAAGGCTCAGCAGATTCACTGGGTTATGTATTGGTCTTGCTGATATTTCCAACAATGAAACACAGCACAGTTTTTATCAACTGATGTCTTCTTTGTAGGATGATGCTGAGGTCAAGTCCAAGCCTGCTTCTTAGGAGACTGGCCCTGAGGTATTCACTGTTTGCAGCTACAAACTCATTTAGTGGTCTTAGGTCACTGATGGCCATTTTTTGAGGTTATTATTTAATTACAGTGGGAGTTAGGCCCTTATATATGTGTGTGTGAATTTATTTGTTGTTATTATTATCATTATTATTCCTTAAACTGCCTCTCTGTGATTTCTCTCGATTAATTTCAGTCATCTAAAATCTAGCTGTCTCTAGACCAAGCTACTACTCAAGGGAATAACTGGTAGTGTCTGTCATTTCCCTATTGGAAATGCTTTAGGGTTGGTTGATTTGCCCCCACAGGTGTGTTTCTGTTTATTTGTGATGTAAAGTACTTAGAAAATGAGAATTGAAATCCAACTTTTAGCTGGGTACAGCTTAAAGATGAACAGGACTCAAGTTGTCTCCCAGCCTCTGTAACCAGGAGCACTCTTTTCCCTTAGACATTGCAAAGACAACATGGTAAAAACCCTGAAGTCCTGTTTAGCTTCTCCATTGACAAGAGCAATCTAAGATGACTACCTGAAAGGTATATGGACTCTTTCGGACTTTACACCTCTCTGGATAATTAGACTTGCCTGGCCACAAAGCGCCAAGGAACAATGGATTTCCAATGCGGGAAGGAAGGATACGGCTTTCCCTCAGGGGTTTATTGGATTGTGAATTGCTCCACCTATTTGCAGAGTTTCTCAGAAGTAATCTGTGCTCATCCATCTTTCCCCCCACCTCCCTCTGGGGTATTAAATCTCTTCCCACTCTACTAAAACCAAGCCTTTATGTTGCCTTAATAAATTGCTTTGCTAGTTGAACGTGACTGTGCTTTGCAGGAAAACACCCACTTCAAAGTAATCGGGACCAAATAGGTACCCTATATACAGGACACAGGCTGCGGAGACCCTCTTTTAAAATGCAGGGGGCTGTGGAATTATATCTGATTTCACTGAACACAGATTCCAGCTGTTGATAATGCTGTCCTCTGTCTTTCTGTCTCTCTTTCTTTTTACTCGCCTTTTTTCCTTAAGGATATTTTTATATTCCCATCTTGTTTTGCCCCTTATATCTCCCTCTTTCCCTCCCTTCCATCTCCTTATCTTCCTAGGTGTCCCTAGCTAAGTATTAATGCTGCTGTTCCAGCTCAGATTTAAAGTCCTCTGAGACGCCGTAGTCCAGCCCTAGTATCCAGTCGTTGCTCACTGCAGACGGACTGCCATTCCCTGGAGAACAGCGTTGCTCAGGAAATGTAGCTATTTCCGGTCTCGGCTGCAGCCAGGAAATGAGGAGGCAGCAGTGGAGATATTTTCTGTATTTGAAGGGATTTTTCCTTACTCTATAGCAAGGAATAGTCTTGCAGCGAGGGGCTGGTTGAAACCCTTGGCCCAGGGAGGTGGTGTCTGAATGTGGTGTTGTGTTAGACCGAGGTTCACATAAAGGCTTGGGATTTGAAAGCAGCGAAATGTCAGCAAATGATCTCAAGACTTGAAGCCAAAATAGTAAACATGACCTCATAAAGCCTTTCTGCTGCTCTCATTTGCTTGTTTGTTTGATTTTAGTTTGCTTGTTTGTTTTTCTTTGGACATAAATAATATGAAGTCTCTTCAGAACACAGAGCAGCGCCTTTCGGGTGCTGCACATGGACAGATTCCCATCTCCTTCCACTGCAATGAAAAGGGTTTCAGATCCAGTCTAATACTGGCCCACTTCTATGTTCATTTTAAATAGAATTTCTCAAAAGGAACCTCAGGAGAGCGTAAAGCAGTCAAGGGTATTTTAGTTTTAATGGAAGACGTGTGGCAAATCCCCTAGATTGTTTTAAAAGTCTCATTCTTATTAGTGTGAATATCGTGTAAATTTCTACTGTGAGGTGTGGTTAAAAGACTGAAAGTAAGTTTTATTCCATGTACAAATGTTGCTGCACCATTAGCCTGATTTTTCCCCCAGTGAAGCTTCTGTGATTGCGGATAAAGCATTAACGACGGTTGTCAGTGCGTTGTGTTGCGTTAGCGCTTCGGAACCAGAGTCACAAACCACAGCCAAAATCCTGCCATCACCTTACGAACACAAACAAGAGCTGGCCTCTGCCCTAAGTGTGCGTATTACAAGAGAGCCTACAGCAAACATTTCCCAACAGAGGAATGCATGACACCAGCCGTATATGTGCCCCAAAGGAGCCAAGTATGTTATCTGTGTAGCCCCTGGTGTTTAGGACATAGTGAGGTGTTTGAAACGCCAACATAGGGGATACAAGCTGGAGTGGTGCCTTTTGTGCTGGGGGTGGCACAGGTACTTGGTATTTTGATTGCATCCCAGGACTTGCTGTGATGCCCTGGCAATGCCTGCTGTGTTGTGTTTTGCTTTCCACAGGTAGGGCTGTGTTTAGGTTGGGTGTTTGGTGTATTCTTGGCGCGTATCTGTTGCTCACAGAGCAGTGAAGCCTGCAGGCTGTAGGTCTGAAAAGACAAAAGGGAGAAAAGGGGGGAGTGACTTGCTTATAGTCATCCAGAAGGAAAACATAAATCTTCTGACCTGCAATACAATGCTTGTTCCCTTAGCACCCACTGCCTCACAAGCAATGTCCCAGATCTTTACGTATGTGATAGTCCCACAGAGTTCAATTGTGGCTAAGGAAACACAAATATTGTTCCTCACATGTGGAGAGTTGCTCATGTAGTAATCAGATGAAGAACAGAGATATCCATCTCAGCCTTATTAACTTCATCACACAATTCATCATTGAAGTGGGTAACTGAAGGCTCAATTAGGCACTTGTGATTTTGGCTAGTGCCTGCAGAATAGTGTCCTATTGTATAATTTTGTTTGGTTTCGGTTTTATATAGTAAAGC
>JANHGB010047008.1:0-11665 GCA_026283785.1 Coracopsis vasa
GTTGGAACTAGATGATCTTAAGGTCCTTTCCAACCCTAATTATTCTATGATTCTTCAGGAGTCTCTATGAGAAGGAATGTTCCTCTCCTGTGCTCAATTTCAAAGGCATCTCTATGCCTGCACTTAGTGGTCAGAGCACACAGACACTGAGCCACCTGATGATGGGGAAGCCAAAAAAGGGATCCTACCAGAAGGTATCTGTAGGACACGGATATCCTTGTATTCTGCCCTTGCACTCTCATGTTCCTCAAGCAGAACAGCAATAAGAATTGTGCTGACTGTCACAGTAAAGCTGTCAGTCTAAGTTAAAATACCATGAAAAAGGAAGTAGATCACTCGCCTAAAATCCATAGCATTCTAATATCTATTGAGACTTCATTTATAAATGTGAGCACTCTATGCCTAGCATCCAAGGACACTCCCACTCATCTCAGATGTACTCTACTGACTTCCTTTACAGGAGTTAATAGTCTGCTCTTTGGCACTTGATCGGGTATCTCCACACTATTTGTAAGTGTCTCACTGATACTCTATTATGGGGGATCTGTGCAAGATATTATTTCTATGACTAGCAAGACATGGAAAATCTGCCCACTTCCAGTTTTCTGTCCTGTGTTTTCTGGATCTTCTATGGTAGCATACTGATTTCCTCTTCTTGTCCCATAGAGCCAATGCTGCAATATTCCCAGGTTCTCTGCTTCCTCCCAGACCATGTCTGTACTTCTTTTTCTCCTATTCTCTCCTAAGTCTACTAAGACACTTAGCTCCTTCATGTGCTGCCTGAGGCCTCCTGCTACACTCATCTCGGCAGTCACGCCTTCTGTAGCTCTCCTGTAATATTCCTGTTCCAATTGTTTCACATGATGGCTGTGCAAGATACATTATATACTGTTGCTGGCTCAAAGTCTAGGCCTACAGCTCAGTCAACTACCTGAAAGGTACCAGAAAGAGTCACAGCTGAACTTCAGCAAGCAATGAAGCACTACCTGCTCACTGGTTTTCAAGAAACCTGTGGGACAGAAGACTTTTTAAGATGCAACTCTCTCTGTGACATTTCTACATTATGGCTTAAAGAGTTTAAAAAGGCGGTGGTGACAGTGTGGCTGCACAAAGCCTTGTCTCTGTATGAAATATGACTGAAAATCAAAAGCCATTCTGCAGCAGTAGACAGCAGTAAAAATGGTGGCATCAAACCAAAGCAATGGTAGACCCTGTAGCTGCCACTGCTGCTGGCAGCTGCTGCTCTCTAGATACGAATATTCTACTACAGCAGTGTCTTAAATTACAAGGCTACTGGGAAGCTATACCTTGCAAACCCTACTAATCACAAAGTGAAAATCATAATTACAAAAAGTCACTAGGAATTAAGTCCACAATGCCCAAAGCGCCTCAGAAAACTTGGCATGTCCCTTAACAGCACAGAGTGAACCCACAATGACAGATCATTCCCCAGCCTAAAGAATGGGATCTGCCTTCTTCCTGGGTCCTGGAGAAGTGGATATTCCCTCTGCCCTACAGCAGGGCAGAGCTGATTCCTCCCTCTGGAAAGGTCTGGAATCCACATGACTTGAGGGCCTGAATGTTCAGAGGGTAGGTGTTGCTGAATTACCCTTAAACCTGGTCTCAGAGAGACCAAAGTTGTGCTTGAAAAAGAAATTACAGTTAAGAACTCTTGAAAAAATTATCCGTGTGCCTCACTCCATTTTGCCTAAACACAGCAAGTCATGAAAACTGATCTGGTGGTTTGAGAGCTTTTTTATTTTCTTTTTTTTTTTTTTCATAATTTAATATATTCTTTACATTTAATTTTCTTTAATCTTAGTTTCTTTAATCTTTAATTTATTTAACCTTTAATCTTTAATTTTCTAAATCTTTCAAGATGTCGTCAGTTAGGGTGGGAGAAGGGAGACTGCTGCAACTGAACATAATGCCTACACATACAAATGTATAATCAGAGCTAATTTAGATTCACTTTACAGCCATAGAGAGAACTAGTCATTTTTAATATATGATCCATCTAAGTAAGTGGAGTCACAGCCTTTTCCGATGAATGGCTCTCTGAGGTCCATCACTTTCCCAAGCTCAGATATAGCAGTCTTTGACAATTGGCAGCATATGAAATATTTTCCTCTTGTTTACTTTCTCCTTTGTTTCTGATCTAACCTTTCTCCTGCCTTGCTTAGTTCAGTTTGTGTCTAGTCAGATACTGGGTGAGGATCCGGAGGTGGCCAGAGGAGGTGCAGTGTGCTTGCTTCTGACACAATTCTGCTCTTAAGTGTTTGAGTTATCCCAGAGTAGAAAGTAGGAAAACCAAACAAACACTTAAGAGAGCAGCAGGACCAATGCAGCCTGGTTTTCTATGGATTAATGTTGCAAGATGTGGGTTCTCTGTTGCGTAATAAGAGAGTACAGAGGGGGCAGCTGCAGCTTTTCCTAAACTGTAGGCTAGTACAGCCTCCTCCTATATTAGACTACCCATCTCCACAAAGCATGCCTAAAATAATTAACTTTAACTTCCGCATTACCTGAATTGGTTGGAATTGGACAGTGGGTGGAAGAGACAGACCGATGTTTTTGTGTATACACACACACATAAGCACACAGCCCCGTCACTTGACCTTAACTTGCTTAGTCAAGCCAAAAGCCGTAAGGATAGTTACACAGGAGGCGTATCACAGATCGTTCAGCTGTGACTATCAAGGTCAATTGCATACACGTTTTTCTGTGATCACGCCTATGTGAGGAGTTTGCACTTGTCTGGCTCAACAATCTAGTCTGAACATTGCAAATTATCCACTGAAGTCAGTCACTTTTAATTTAAACTGAGGCAGCTTTATGGAGATAGGAAGTCTGAGAAACTGCTCAAGGACACGGCAGCCGCTGCTCCCACGGCAGCCAGGCAACCTGCTCTTCCTCACAGGCAGAGCAGTTATCACCTCAGAGCCAGTATCTTCCTTTACAGAACACACCCTTAATCCCGGTAACAGGCTGGGCAAACGTGAGCTGCTCTGGGAAAAGCAGACGCGACCCTGCAGGTAGAGGTATTACCACGGCAGTTAGTGCCTCAGGAAAAGTGAAAACTTTCAGCACTCGAATGCCGTTCCAGCTTTGGCCTAAAAGCTGCAAGCAGAGCTAAACACAAGTCAGATCAACTGTTCCGAGGGTACCCAGGCAGGCACAGCAGCAGCTAGAAGCAAATGCGATCAATACCTGTGAAATACAGACGCGCTCGGCGTTACACGGGCACGAAAACGCTTTTGTGACGCCAGGAGGAGGCACCGGGGGAGGGTCCGGGCCAGCGCCGGTGCGAGGGCGCGCCCCCGGCGGCGGATGCCGGTGGTGCAGGCTTGTAGGGGCAGGCAGAGCTCCCCGCGTCTCTCCTCCAGGGCAGGCGGAGCCCACGGCTGTTCAGTGGCAGGGGGGCCGCCGGGGGACCGGGACGTGCTGCGGCACTGGGTAGGCGGTAACGAGCGTCAGCGCCTCGGGATGGTTCTACAACGCGGGAACGCGCGGAAAGTGCTCCGGCATGGAATGGTTTCTGTTGGAAGGGACCTTAAAGCTCCTCCAGTTCCAATCACCTGCCATGGGCAGGGACACCTTCCACTGGACCAGGTTGCTCCAAGCCCTATCCAACCGAGCCTTGAACACTGCCAGGGATGGGGCAGCCACAGCTTCTCTGGGCACCCTGTGACAGCGCCTCAGCACCCTCACAGGGAAGACCTTCTGCCTGAGAGCTCATCTCAATCTCCCCTCTGGCAGGTTAAAGCCATTCCCCTTGTCCTGTCCCTACAGGCCCTTGTCCAAAGGTTTCTTGTAGCCACTTTAGGCACTGGAGCTGCTCTAAGGTCTCCCCTTAAGGAGCCTTCTCTTCTCCAGGCTGAATCAGTCCAGCTCTCAGCCTGGCTCCAGAGAAGAGCTGCTCCAGACCTTGCAGCATCTCCATGGCCTCCTCTGGGCTTGAGCAGGTCCACGTCCAAGATAATATGACATATTATGTTCACCAAGTATCTTTGCTAGTAGAGGTGTGGTGTTCACCTTCAGGAGATAACCAGTGCTTTCAGGGCAGTCTGGGTATCTTTCCCTTAAGAAAAAAAATCATTCCTAACCCAAACCCTTCAGCAGCTGTGAGATTGCTCCCATTGTTATATCTCCTTTCTGGCTTCAGGGCTTCGTATTCAAGGCTGTCTCCAAACAGTCCTGTCTGTAGCTTGCCTGTTCCCTGGGCAGATAGATTCTCACATTCGGCAATGTGGCTGCTTGGTGAAGTGGTGCTGTAACAAGTTAGGCACCCTACTGTCTTCATCTGCCTGAGAAGAAGCAGCCGCCAAATTAAGTGACACAGAGCTGGCTCTGGGAAGTGTGGAATCATTGCTCTATTGGGTTCTACGCTGCTTTTCCAACACTGTTGATTTTTTAATCTCCTTTTTCCCCCTGTGGCCACAAGGATAGGGTGTAACGCATCAGTTACAGCACAAACATCATAAATTAAGATGATTGTGCCTGACTTGGTCTTGATATGTCTTTAATTAATATTCATAGAATCATAGAATGGTTAGTACTGGAAGGGACCTTAAAACTCATGTAGTTCCAACCCCCTGCCATGGGCAGGGACACCTTCCGCTACATCAGCTTCCTACCTTTAAATTATAATCCAAAAGCTTGCATGGGTCTTCCGATGATGTATAATTCTCCAGAACAAGTATTTATTTTCAATTGTTGAAACAAACATTTGGTTACTTGTCTGAATAAGCTTTCCCAGATGCTGCTGGTGGAGGACAACTGATGCTTCTTAATGCTGTTTTGGCAATGGCCTGTCTCTGGTGAGGGCTGAAAATCCTGTGTCCCTGGCAGAGGGCTTTTGATGTCATTTACAAAGTGAGGTGACAGTATCTGCAGAGATCCAGTGCTGTAACAACTCATACTGGTGACATTATCCAGTGTTACCGCATGGCACCAGGCAGGGGCTGAATAGTGTAGAAGTTGTCATTTTTATGGGGTTCTCCAGTCTGACTCCCAGCATGGGCACAAGAGCAGATCATCTGGTGCCATGGAGGGGGCAGCGTGGCTTGGCATGGCAGCACCACTCAGCAGCAGCAATATCTTAAGAGGATGTTGCTGTCAAAGACTGTCTCCTGAGACCACAGCTATTGTTCCAAAGCCCATTCAGGAAGTAGGAATGCAGACTTTTAAGGCACTAAACTGGTCTGGGCAGCATCTTGGGGTTGAATTTCAAGGGAAACATGAGTAAAACATAGACAGGACTCTAAAACTGCTGGCTCTCTTCTTCATCCAGTGTACATGCATCATATGAAGCCAGTTAATAAGCTGGGTGGATTTGGGCCTGTTTGCAGTACACAAGGTCACCTAAGCTATTACAGACATACATAACTTTACATGTATGTGAAATATCTAAAGTCATGTCTACCGAGTTGAACTTATGCAAGAACTCGTAGGTTATTATACAGTAGGGATTATTTTAATTCTAAATAAGAAATAATCAATGGCTATCTTTCATTTTCATTCTATTTTACATACCCAGGTGACTTCTCTTTGGCTAGTGCAGTGCTTCATACTGATTTTGGAGCCTCTGCTAATGTGGACAAAGATCCTGGCCTCTTTTGTGCATTCACAGCTGCCGCTGAAAAGCTCTGTTTGGTTTTTGTGATGTATGGAAAGGCTGAATGATCCTTTGGAAATATCTTTGCTTCTCCCTCTGCCTTTCTCTCCTCTCCTGGCAGTTCCAGGTCAGCTCAAAAACTGGGCTTGCCAATGAGTTTGAATTTCATCTGGGCTATTGTGAAGCATTTGGCAATATGAGATGGCACTAATTGAGATGGAGGTTGTGAAAGCACTTCCCATAAGACATCAGGTTGAACTTTGCTTCTACATTACTTGGGGAAGATATTTCACTTCACACGGTATCAGTGCCCATCACTGAGGGTCTGCAGTGTCCCAACAGCACAAAGAACAGTAAGATCACCGATACAATTAAGTTTTTAAATCAGACATTTGACAGCACAAGTACCATCACTGAAAGACATTTCAGAGAGCTTTGTTTACTCCATAGAAGTGCCTTGAGGTTTTACTTGGTCCTTAAGCTGAGAGCCTGTTACCTTGATATCTGCATCACAGATGATACCACTTCATGTTCTCTTGTGATGCTAAAAGTCAAAGAAATTACCTCAGGGAGCATTAAGGTGAATTATCTTGATTTCTTAAGTTTTGTTAAACTCTCGCGTTTATCGCACTGCCCTTCTGTCTGTGTAGAATTGTCCATTTTTGAGAGGAAAAATTGTAATTGCAAACATGGATAATGATCATCCCGAAAATCAATTTGATTTTGATTTTAATGGCTACACTAATGTTTTTTGCCCATTGTAATTTAATAGCTATAGTGACCTTCCTTGTCGGGATAACAGACTGACTCTCTCTGTATAGACACATAAACATACACTCACATTCAATTGCATGAATATACAAGGAGCTACTGTTTAGTTTGGCGCAGTCTACTCACATACACTAGCAGAATCTGCTGCAAAATGTTGGGATTTTTGTCTATAGAAGAGGAATTATGGCTCCTAGATCACAAGAGTGATTTTCTGCCTTAACCTGGAGTAAATGAACTATCAGTTGCTGGTTTTCACTGAATATACGGAGCTGACCTCTGCATAAGGTCTCTTCTCCCAAGTTACAAGTGATAGAGCAGGACGTATGTATACAGAGAGTCACGTACAACTATACAAACATTTTACTTCTTTAAAAAAGACAATTGCAGTATGGAGGCCAGCAGGGTGTTAACACAAACATGTCATTAACATTGCAATAGTCACATGAATTACTGGTGAAGGCTCTCAGTGGGATTGCAAATACATTTTGGGAACAGAGCTCACAAAAGAAAATTGGATGTTCAAAGAGGTCCATTATTCAGGACAGATTAATAAAGCTAAAGGTATCGATAATACCTGTGGCAGGGGCTTGAGCTAGATGGTCTTTAAGATCCCTTCCAACTCAAACCATTCTAAGATTCTAACTCCGTAATTCTGTGTTCACAGTATGGCATGACAAAGAAGCAAAAATGGATAACATTGGTCAAATGGACCCACTTAGGATTAAATATATTATGGGAAGTATGGTAACAAAATAAAATCTGCTGGTCTGTTGTTGGGAGTCTTGTTTGCAGATGCACAGGCTTAGATTTAGAAATTGGTTTCTTTAGTTAAATTTGATCTGGAAAATCTAGGTAGGGAAAATAGTAGCTAGGATTAGTAGGATCCAGGTGGTCTTGTGTTCAGTAACTGACAGATTTCTTCACCAGTTGTTGGTCTAATAGGTGTCATCAGAACTGCGGACCCCTTTGTGATCACAGTGAGGAGGTTACTACAAAATTGATTATCAAAACCAAACCAAACTGCTTGGATTGACTGAATGCTGGTAGAGTTCCTTTCAATCAAAAGGCAGTTAAAGAAAACTAAGGTGCTTTATTTCAGGAAAGCAAACTTTGAGAGTGGTAACAACCAGAGCAAGGGGAACTAATGAGCTCAAGGACTTGGCTTGAGAGGAGTCTTGGAGCTGCTGACCAAAAGTGCAGAGCCTCTCTTGACTTTGAATGAAGACAAGAACTGTATAGGGAAGTGCTGCAGAGACAACTGGGACATGAAATGTCATGTCTGGCAGAGCAGATTTTATGGTCCTTTGAGAGAATTTATTAGTTTAGATGGATAAGATAGGGACGAGTACAAAAGCTAGATAAAGAACTGATAACAGGAAGCTTTGCTGACAGAAGGATTACAGGGCTGGAGACATGTTTTTAAGCATAGCCCTAAGGGGAAAAATACATGTGAATAGCTCAATTAATGATCTTGCATAAAAACTAGTATGTTTTGAAGGACAGATTAACATGGGCAGTCAGATGAAAATGGGGCAACATCCTTTTCCCTTGGGCAATTCCAGTGGTAGATTACATGTTGTGGTTGCAGTCCTCCTAGCCAGAGCACGTCTGTGGCCAGGCTCTGGAGTGTCAACGGAATTTCATACTGACATGAAGTTACAAGACATCAGCATCACAAAGAGGACAGTAATGTGATTCAGGGAGGACTGAGCTAATGGAAATGAGATGAAATGCAGCAATGCAAAGAGCTAGGTGAAGAAAGTAGTGACTAATAATAAGATTTACAAAGCAAGAGCACACTTGGAAACAGCAAAGGAAATAAGGTGAGTGTGTTGGATGATCAGAGGTTCACAATGACTCATAGGTGCAAAGCAACCAGGAAAAAAGTATCTACGATCCTGATATTTGAGGTACCTCAAATGAGATATTGGCAGAAGTGAAGGAATTACAAAGTCCATTGTTGAAGGTGTTAATATGTAATCCTGTGTACAGTTCCAGCCTCCCACTTTCACAAAACAAAACTTTCCTGTAGAATAATGAATATAAGCTCCAAGAAGTAAGTTTGAGCCAGAAGATGATTCCTAACCATGGAAGTGGTGTCCTCCCAAGAAGGGTGATGGGGATGAAGACCACAGGTAGGTGTAAGAGGGCACTTAAGGCGCCCTGTGACAGAGCAGAAATCCCTTTCAGTGATCCAGTGCAGCGTTACCAGCATGTGCTTACAGGGTTTGCAGTTTGTGAAGAAGCATCCAAAGTGGCTTGGCAATGCCATATCCCATTGAAGTCACAGGGCACGTGTGAGAGGTGAAGTGTAACTCTCAGACTTGGAATCTGTCCTCGTCACCAAAAGTAATGCTTGCCTCTGTGAAAAATCCAATTAGATTCCTGAAG
The DNA here is from genome assembly GCA_026283785.1 of Coracopsis vasa. Taxonomy (NCBI): domain Eukaryota; kingdom Metazoa; phylum Chordata; class Aves; order Psittaciformes; family Psittacidae; genus Coracopsis; species Coracopsis vasa. The sequence continues at coordinate 8,780 of JANHGB010047008.1, forward strand.
ACACTCAGTGATCTGGATTTTATTATGATGCATCTTCCAAAAGGCTAATAATAGTTGCTCTGGGGACTTCAGGGAACTCTCATTCCTTAAACTACTGTCACTGTCAAAAGAAGAAAATCCACTGGATGAGCCTGGACTGTCAGAGGCTCAAGAAATAAAAAGAGTATTAGATATCAGCAGTTTAAATTGGGTCTTGGCTGGACAGAAGTTTCATTTCTTGTGGCAAAAGCTATTATTAAGGGTACTGTGAGTGACTCCTATTACACTTTAAAATAGTTTCTTTCGTCTCTGGATAAGTGCAGCTCTGAGTGAAGTTTTGCCTACTAAACCAATAGTAGACCAATCAGTTCCTATGTGCAATGGATTTGACTTCACTCACCTGTTATCCTTATTAATCTGAATACAAAGCTGGGTAAAAAAAAATCAGTGCCTGGTTATTAATATCAGTAAGGTCATACTCTTTAACCTCCTGCAACTTAAAACACTGAGAATGGCTCTAACAAAGATTTCACACCAAACTTGAACCATGCTCCCTAATCAGTTTCAGATTAGAACTTTGAGCAGAGGGTAAACCTTTCCAAATGAGTTCCTGGGCTCTGGAAATAGGAGTGTCCGGTGGACTGCTCAACCCACTGGGCTGTCCATAAGCTAAAGACAGGGCTCTCATGCTTCTGCATCATGTGCCTGGTTGTGCAGGCGTTGGCATGTCCTTTTGGAGGCTACCGAGGTGATGGAGTCCTGAGTCTGAGACACAAATAAGAAAAGACATAGATAAGGAAAGACAAAGAAATGTAAGAGACAAGAAGGATGTAAAAATGCCATAATGAACTCGTGTGTCTTGAGAAAACCTCTAATCTAATGAGAATGGATTTTGTTTGAGAGATTGTGCTGGTACAATTAATTATTCATGGCAGTGACATCGTTAGGATTTCATTTTATTTAAAGGCCTCTAAGTGACTTGGAAAATTGGGTTAAGCTGAAGAGGAGTTTCAGGAGAGAGACAGGGGAAAGCTTTTCCTTTTATTGGCTTTGTCCAATATTTTCTAGATAGCTATTAGAGGTACAAACACAAATTGTGCTCAAGCTCCAACGTTCCTGCATTAAACGTGGGCATAAATTTGAACCACGTAAATACAAGATCTTGGCCAAATGGGATCCTTGATGGCTTTTTGCGGGATGAGTTAGGTAGCATTTTAGCTTCCTACTGTCACTTGCTGTGGGCTTACTGTGTTCCAACACTGTACCAGGCTGTGATCGGTGGCTCCTCATCTGCATTTCCAGACCTTGGAGCCTAATGCCTCATGTAGTGGAGTGAGTGGCTACATGGCCTTTCTTCTTGTCCTGCAGTAGCTTAAGTGTGGGTACAAATGGAGAATTGTGGGGCTGTTGCCCTAAAACCAGAAAGGCTCTGGCTGAGGTACATAGAATCATAGAATCAGCTTGGTTGGAAAAGACCTTTAAGATCACCAAATCCAACTGTTACCCACCCAAAACAAAGGGTAATAAGTCTTTCCCTTGCTGCGGTAGAAAGCAAAGGCAGAAATGGTCCTAAAACCCAGCAGCAGCCAGACCTCTCCTTCATATGAACAGTAGCTAAAGCTCTTTGCACTTGACCACCTTACCACCAAGTGTATTGCCTGTATTGATAGAGAAAAGCACTTTCCTGTATGTCTTCCCCCTTCCCTGGAGAGGACAACGTGCACACCAGGTTGTGTGTAAACAGAAAGCTGTAGTATGGCCTGATACCGTGCACCCTACAAGGCACAGCTCATGGGAACAAGGCAAGGATTACCCTCCTTTGCGCCCCTGGTAAATCTATACCTGGTTTACACATAGCTTACGCAGCCTCAGAGCTGCTAACACTTGTGATGCTGTTGAGAAGATGTATTTTTTCCCTTTAACACATGGGTGCTTTGCCTGGGAACTCTCTGGGCATCCAAGTGTTTAGAAAGTCTGGTTTCTTTTCCTTTTTGTAATGTTTATTTGTTCCTTCCCTTGTAATTCTCCCTGTTAACTCATGGACATCATTCAGGGACAGATTTAAATTGAAGCAGACAGGCTGCAGTTCTGCTCTGTCCCTCCAACAGTGGAGATTTGTTTAAAAGCTCTATTGGGAGCACACTTGGTATGAGTGGAATGCTCAGGGCTTTATTTTTCATGTCACATCACGTGCGAAGTAACCCGGCTATAGCTCAAGATGTTCACGTGTCCGTGGAGGTACCGTCCCTGCCTCGGATGGCTGAGGGCTGTGTGAATTATCCACCACTTCTTTATTGGGGATGCTTGCAAACAATGGACTGGCCAGCGGGAGGAATGTGGGGGATGAAGCTCATATGGACCGTGGCTTGGGGCCTTGGGAAATCACATTGGGCAATGGCCCTTAAGAATGAAAAAGCATGTCTCCAAGTGCTGCTCTGGATCCAGTTTCAGGGTCTGCCTGAAACCCAGAAACAATCACTTCCTGGCTTTGATGTCTGGAAGGGTTTGTTTCACAACATTTATATCTAGCTGACACTGGGAGGGAAAAATCCTATTCAAATGTGCTAATTAAGAAGAAGTCTCAATCAGACAATTGCCGTTTGTCCTACAATCGCCAAGCATTGTCGTACATGAAAACAACAGCTCCAAGTTCCCAAGCTCTGGCTCACCTGAAAACATAACTGGGACATAGCAAGGTTTTGGCTGGCATGAGAGGTGTTACCTGGGTCAGTCCTAAATCAGAATTAAAAGCAGCAGCTCTTGCTGGTTTGCTAAAGCAGTGGCATCATTTCCAAACTTAAACAGGGGAGATTGAGATGAGCTGTTGGGCAGAAGTTCTTCCCTGTGAGGGTGCTGAGGCGCTGTCACAGGGTGCCCAGAGAAGCTGTGGCTGCCCCATCCCTGGCA
>JANHGB010047010.1:6570-18859 GCA_026283785.1 Coracopsis vasa
TCATATGACAGATCAGCTTTGTAAATGCTTATGTGGAGTCATTTACAGTACTTTGAGATTAATTTCATTATAGAACTTGACTCCTTGGTTACAGTTTCTCTAAAGCAAGAGAAGACTGTAAAAAATAAAGTAAATGCAGGAGAGATGACTTGGCCATAGCGCTGACAGAACTGAAGGGGGGCACAGGGACTGTTGTAGCTGAAATGATAATGCTTTAGTGAAGTACAAATGAATGTCTTATGAATGATTGTTACAAGGTTAGTAATAGACTTCTTGAGAAGCAGCACAGTTGAACTTGTGTGTGGTGTTTCTAAATGCACGTTAACATAGATCCTGAGTTGATGCTAATTTCTCTTTTTAGGTAGAAATGCATTGCACCTCGCTGCGAAGTATGGACATGCTTTATGTCTGCAGAAGCTGTTGCAGGTACTGGAAACACAACTTGTCTGCTTTTATTCTTGAGAGGGGAAAAAGATGCTCTTAATACACTTTGTTAATGAAGCAATATTGGGGCATTGTCTTAGGTTTGTGTGATATTTATGTTTATCTTCATTTATTCCTGGTCAGTTTGTGCTCATTTGAATCTTTAGCTTTTAATGTGTTCTTCTTGTCTTGTGTTTGCATGATGCATGTCTCTGTGCAGATATAAATGGCACATTTTCTGTGGAGTGCCGGAACTAGTAGTGATATTGGTAGTGAAGGAGTCATGATGAGTAGTGGGGAATCTTAGCCAGAGATTTTGAAACATAGAACATCTGAAAGTGTTTGTGGAAAGTCAGTGTGGGATTGTGTGTTTTCTTTGCATGGTCATAACTGAGTTCTACAACTCTTGATCAATGTGCTGAGAGCCCTGAAGTGCATGTACCCATAGCTTTTTCTTTCATGTATGTCACTGTATTTGTAAACTATAAATACATTTTCTTCAATCACTCTTTACTGCTTTAATTCAAACCTCAAAACATGTTTTGGAAGTGCAGTCTGAATCCTAATGGATAACTGGGGTTGCTTATTTTAACAGTACAACTGTCCAACAGAGAATGTGGATCTTCAAGGAAGAACTGCTCTACATGATGCAGGTAAAAGGTCTTGCTTTTCTGGTAACTGTAGTATGAAATCTAGATTGACTGAAGGGATGAATTTTCAGATGGGTCAGATTCTTACCTTTTAGTTGTTGTGACTGTAGTAGGAGAAATTGTTTTATGCTGTCATTGTATTTGTCCTCAATAGCAGCCTGTTAATGGTTTTAACAGTTGTAGTTCTGAGTCTCTTCTGATGCCCATGAATTGTCTAGTAAAATCTTAAGTATCCTAAGCAGTGTTATAGAGCAATGATGTTAGTAGGTTGAGATACCTCTACTCTGCATTCTCACTGTGCTATGCAGAGTCTTGAACAGTCATGTTTGGTTTCTTTAACATGCTTTTGAGATGGTTGGGCTTCACAAAGGCTGTTTGTAACCTGCTCTTTTCTTTTTCTCTTGAAAGCTATGTCGGACTGTTCCTCAAGCATACAGCTACTGTGTGACCATGGAGCCTCAGTGAATTCAAAAGATGGAGTAAGTTGTTGCTAAAAAATGTTGCATTTTCCTGCACAAACCCTATTGGAGTCCTTGTGCTTTCCCTGCTTTCCTTCCTTCCCTTATTTCTTTTGCCTTTCCTCTCTTCAGGACGGGAGGACACCGCTAGTGCTGGCCACTCAGATGTGTCGTCCCACTGTTTGTCAGCTTCTGCTAGACAGAGGAGCAGATGTTAATGCCAGGGACAAACAGAACAGGTAATGCATGCAGGAGCTTGTCAGAGTGCCTGCTGACATTTAAAGGGTAATAAAAAGCTGTCACTTGGCTTTCAGGCTACAGAATAAATATGCTAAATTTAGTGGAAAAGAACCTGGGATTTAGTTCAGAAGTACATGTGCCAGCTCAATAATGCAGAGAAGCGTGGCCTTATTTCACTGCTAATTCTTGCATCCTAAATACACACAGGCTTGTGCTGCCAGCAGAGGTTGTTTTAAGTGTTTGTCTGCCCAAACACTTGGTTATTTTAAGTGTTTGTCTGCCCAAAGCTGCATCTTACACCCTTTGGGATCAATATGCAGAATGGATCATGACAAAGGTGGCATTCTGACAAGAAGTACTTGAGTCCCATTGGAGCTCCAAAGGGACCTAAGGACCTTGAAATGTTTAACTTCTGTGTTCATGGAAAGGGGCCAGGTTTTTTATTTGGAGCTGCTACTTCTGCCAGTTGTTTTTTGGGAGGGTGACTGCCTGGTGGCCAGTGGACACGAGGCTGCTGTGGGACAAAGCATGGATGCTTGCATTGTGTGTTCTGAAGCTGGCAAGTTATTTTTAAGGCATTGCCAGGGCTCTCAAGCTGCACTTGGCCCAGCCTGAACTTTGTCTAAACTTCTTGTCTTGTTTGTTGAGTCTATTGAGATTTCTATCTAAATAAGAGAGGAAGCCGAAGTCATATGAGTTCAAAACACTGGGTGGCTCTCCCACAGGCACTAGGTTTGTGTTGGGTTTCATCAAAATACTGCTATTACAGTGGGTTTGGTAGCTTTGTAACAAATATTTATCCATTGACCAAGTAACTTCTTAAAGATTAGTTTCCTCTCTTGATAGAGCAAAGATTCCTTGGCTCAAGCTTCTGTGATTAGACATAAGTGTATGATGGATTCTTTTTGTGATTGCTCTGTTAAAGCACGAGCACCAGAGTCTCTGAACACACTCTTTCTCCCCATCCTCAGGACTGCCTTAATGTTAGGCTGTGAATATGGCTGCAGGGATGCAGTGGAAGTGTTGCTCAAAAATGGTGCGGATGTTAGTTTGACTGATGGCCTTGGTCATGACTGTGCTTACTATGCCAGGATTGGGGACAATATTGACATTTTGGCTTTAATAAAAGCTGCCGTTGAGGATTCCAGCAAAGGTATGAACAATGTGGCTACAACAGCTTGCTGTTGTTCTTTCATTTGAATTGTGCATCTTCCCACTGCTGTGTCTTCAGGAGCTATGTTTGTGGAGGGCAGCTGTAGTCCTTTGAACACACAGGTGATAAACTGCCTGTTTGGGAGGGGAAAGGAGGCTTTGGGGTTTTGTTTTTAGTAAAGCTTTTTAAGGTAAATGTGTCGAGGTATTAACATTGTTTGAACCTGGCATTGCAGTATTGATCATAGTTATTTAGGCTCATCTATAGAAAAACTTTGCACTTGTGCATGTTTCCATGTTGGTTTAATTGGGTTGGTGGTGAATAATTATTGAAATGATCAAAAATAGATAGAATTAGCTGAAGGTGTTGCAGGAGTCTGAAATGCATGGTTTAACTTCCTACTTTTGGGGTGCTTTTTTAGGAAGAGATACCATGAAGAAGGGGCAGCCTGAACAAAAGGTAAGGCTGCTTGTACTAAGTGTCTCTAAGGCAGTATATTCCTGGGGTTGCTGAGAGGGTGATTAAGATTGTGCTGCGATGCAAAACTAGTTCAGTGGGTTTTGAATTCTTAACCTCATCTGTAGCTGGGAAGATTCCCGCTGTAATCAGCTGGGGTGGCTATTTCTGCTTGAGAAATATGCGATGATGTGCATATTTGGGATTAGAGTTTTGACAAGCATCCCATTTTCTGTCTGGATGAGATCATGAGTGACCTCTTGCTGAGAAGCAATCTGTCCAAATGCAAATGCTGGTAGTACTGCCCCCCCAGCGGGAGCTGGGATGGAGGCAGAGCTCACTGTGCCCAGAAATGGATATCTACAGAACACAACAGGAATGTAAATTAATACTTTACTGTTGCAATAACAGATTACTAATGTGCCACAGAAGTGGAATCGGCTGCATGCGCAGGAGGAGATGAATGTCAAGCTGTATCAGAAGGAACATAATGCTCAGGTAAGCGAGAAGGATTTCTCTGACTTGCATATTCCCATGTGCATAATGAACCAGACACACTAAAGACAAGATGTGCTTGTAAAGACAGCATTAGTGGTTCCATTAAAGGTCATATACATTGCTGTTTACTTAAAACTTAATTGCACAACTGTGTAATGTGGCAATTGTGCAGATAAGCTGTTAACTTCAGGAAAAACATACTTGTTTGTGTAATAAATAGTTGCAAGTCTCTTCATGTCTAACTTTTTCTAACTCTTAACCTTCTGTCTACTTCCACCTGTAGTGAAATCAGAATCATAAACCAGGAAGGCTTAGTTTTTAACATTCTCAATGCATCTCACTAGAAATAACCTGTTATAATGGTTCTACCCAACAGTATTGATTTTCTCCTCTCATTACTGTGTCATTACAGTTCTCAGAAAGGTAAACAACATTTTAAGCTCTGGGGAACAAGCCACTAAGAAATAGAGGCCTGCATTCTGAAATGCTTTGTAATTAAAGGATAAAGATCTCTAAAGGCAACTTCTCTGCTTTGAGCTAAAGTAGTTGCCCCAGTTAAGGTGACGCTTATCAGGCAAGAGTTAAAGAGGCTTTGTTGTTTGCATGTGAGCACTGGACTGACTGATGGGGCACACACCTATCACTTTCAAGTGTTGGGTTTGTTACCTGTTACTAGGGTGGTTCTTGGGGTTGTTTGGAACAATTAGCACACTGGAGGGTTGCTGTGCTTCATGCTGGTTGAGGCTTTTTCATCACACCTTTGGCTGCAGCAGTTGGGTTTCAGGAGCTGTTTTAACATCAGCTATTTTCACTTGTTAACAGACAGCAGATAAGCAGCCTCTTGAGTGCTGTCAGCATTGAATGTAATCTTGCTCTGCTCATATTTTCAAAACCTGTATGTACCCTTACAAGAGAATGATTTATCTGGAGCTGAAAAGCTTAAAGACTGGAGCTTGTGCATATGTAAACCTTCAGAATGAACCGGACCTGGAGTAAGGCCCCAGAAGTATTAGGGGACTCGCTAGGCAAAGCTTGGTGTCTTTAGTGACTGTTCAGTCTGCTGGCTCAGATTCTTTAGTTTCCCAGTGTGTGTAGTGTGGTCGTGTGGTGCTTTGTTTTAATTTTATATCTTTACTTCTAAGGAATTGGAGTTAGAAAATCAAGATTTGAAAGATCGAATGAGAGAAGCACAGGAGGAGCAAAGGATGCTGCTGGATAGAATCAGTGGGCTACAACTGCAGCTGAGTGAGGTAAGCCTAACGTTGGAATGGAAAGCTGTAATAGCTACTCAGTGCTGACAGGGGAGGCTGGTAGAAGTAGAAAGGAAAGCACATGTGATTAGGATGTGGTCTTCACTGCTTTCCCGTGAATCATTTCTATGTGTCACTGTCGTTTTCTTCTCCTGCAAAAGCCTTTGGTCTTGTAATAATAACCAGAATCTGAGGATTCAGGATCTGACCGGTTACGGTGTCATTCAGTGGTGCTCGTAAATGTGAGCAATAACATTTATGGCTGTACTTCACAGTGTAATGTGAACTGTGAGGTGTTCTGGCCGGTTGTAATGGAGAGTAAACTTCACCCCCGCAACTAACTGTAGGTGGTGTGTTACACTTTATCATAGCTGCTGCTCATTTTACAGCTCTTACTTTAAGTGGAAACAAGAGAAAAATCTTCAATTGGTGAAAACAGAAACAAAGGTTTTCAGTATGGGATTTCTCACCCCCGTTTGAAACCCTGTTTTTAAAAATGTTCCCTCCTCTTAAAGGCACAAACATGACAGTAGAGTTAAGGAAGAAAATAAAACCAAGGGTGTTTTTCCTCTTTGTGGAGGCTCACACTTGTTTCCCTCATTGTGTTTTTGTAGAGGTACGTTTTAAGAGGGTGCAGCTTCCCCTCAGTGTAGCACATGGATAGAATATTTCTCACTCGAATCATTGTCTTATCTGAACTGTTCTTCTAAGCGTTGCCTCAATAAAATTAACTCCTTAATACTCACTTTCCAAAATCAATAAACTTCTACTTACAAACTGTTCTCTTCTGCCTCAGTAGTGTATGATTTAGATATCTGAAGGTAGTCCAGTTGTCTTGGATGCATGTCAAGAGACATTGCTCTGTCAAAGACTCTGAACTTCTGTTTGTCCTCTCTTTTAGAGGATAGATGGTAAAGCAAAGGGGAACAGTCAGAAGTGTGTAGCATTAAGATTGGGTAGACTTGTCAGCTGCTGAACTGTGTATGAGCCCCTTATACATCATTGCAGAAATGATTTGTGGGGGGATTTTCTTTGTTATTTTTGCAGGAGCAAATGTTTGCAGATGATCTTGAGAATGAGGTACGATATCACCTGCAAGCGATAGTCACTTCCCTACATCCAGTTCTATCGCATTTAACTGATGGTATATAACACTATAGAGAAAAGCAAAGCTATCTGTAAATGCTAAATGAAATATCCACTGATATGTGCTCAGCTTATACAGCTGCACAGCACTTCTGTTACTACAAATAATGTATGTAATCCCTATGGCACCTTTAAAGCAGACTTAATATTATAAATATGTCTTTAGTGACTTTCAGTAATGCAAGGTTAATAAATGTGAATATGTTAAACAGTAGCAAATAATGGTGCTTATTCCCTTGACTCATTGTTCAAGACTCCTCTTGTGGAGGAGCAGTGGAAGAACTTCAGAATCAAACATTTAAGAATCCTTTTCAGTGCTGGTCTTGGTTGAAGTTCTTCTTAAACTTTATGAAAGTTGTTTAGTTGCTTGAGCTCTTATCAATCTGTCTCTCCTTGTGGCTGTGGCTACTTGGCATTCTTTCTCTTTCTCTTTCAGAAGGATGAGCTGAAGAAAATCCTAACCACCAAGGAAAAACAGCAGGAGGAAAGCTTAAGGACTATTGAAGCTCTCAAAGCTAAACTCAAGTATTATGAAGTATGTGAATTGATTTGAAATGTAATACAGCAATTGGTATTTACTGTAGTAAATACTTAAGCAACTGTTGAAAGGCTTAAATGATTATCTCCTTATAAAAGCTTTCCCTGCCCTTTAATCCCTAGTTTAACATACAGTAAGACTTTGAAAAGAATTTTCAGCTTTAATTTTGTGTTTCTTCGTGTTTGCGTTTAGGTTGATTTTGTGGGATCTGGAAGTAACTTTGCTAATAGTAAGTATTTTTAATTTATTATTAAATTAAATTTATAATTTAATATATAAAATATATTTTATATATTAAAATAAATATAAAATAATAATATAAATATATAAATATTATATATATTTATATATAATATAAATATATAAATAATAAAATAAATAAATATAAATAAAATAATATATAAAATATATAAAAACAAAATATTATTAAATCTTGCCATGTGTGATGCAGTGTTAGAATATAGATAAAGGGTGTGTTTTCCCTGTTCTCTCTTCCTTTTGTTGGTCTTAACTGTAGCCAAGCACAAGGTGTGTGTCCACATTTGAGACCTCAGAATCCAGTCAGCTTCAGCTGGATATACACCTGAGACACTATCGATCAGTCTTGCTTACAAGTGACTGGTCTTGTGAAATGTGCATTGTAACTACTGCATCTTCTGATAACATGAAAAACAAGCTGAGCAGGATCTGTGCTCCCACCTGAGCTCCTCTGTCTGTCCTTCATATATTAACCAACACTCTTGTCTACCTTAGGACAAGAAAACTATGGTCTTTTGTGTCCAACTTGGTCACAGCCCTGTCTTGCACCTGTGTAACTTAAAAATGTTACTTAATCTGTCATGAGCCATGGTGAGAGCTGTTTGCCTGCCTGTCAGGAAGGGTCATTCATTTGGAGTGCAAGGGGATGCTTTTCCCTGGTGTTCATGGTGCTTTTCATGACTGCTCTGCAGAAGGGTTTACTGAGTCTGTTACAGTCTCACTGAACAGAATCAAATGAGGAAGGAAAATAATAGTTTTTGTGACTGTTACTGGTTTTAACCAGACTAAATGGTGTTTGCTTTGAAAATCTAGGAAAAGAAGATTTATTAGTTAAACAAGGACAAGTGTTCGCTGCGGAATCACAGGTAATAAATATGTTGCTGCTTGAGAGAGTTCTAAGATATTTATGCTTGGGGAAGCTGAATGTAGTTATAGATGTCTGTATATTAACCACTGCTTTGGAATACAGCGGTTCCCCCACTACTTGCTTGGTTACGTTTAATTTTAAGTGCTGGTGCCCTCTAGAGCTACACATGTGACATAGCTCTGAGTGCTGCGCCACTGTTGGGTGCTGAGCAGTCTGTGATGAGCATCCTTACAACTCAATCACGCTGCCGGATCAGCAGTCAGTGTAAAGGGCAATTGGTTTTCACCTCAATTCTTTTTGTCTACTTTTAATTCGGTTAAAATTCGGGAAACTTGATTTTCCTGCCAGCTCTACAACAATTTCCTGACAACTTTGGTGGCTGATAGCTGGCTGCCTTTTAAAGCAACAATTCAGTTATAAACAAGATCCATCAGACCCTGACAGTGAGTCATGCATGACAGGGACTGGTCCTAACTGACAAGCTGTTCTTGCACTTGAGTGATGCTTTTGGAGCTGAGTGATGGCTGGAAATAAAACTGTACATACTGGGCTTTCTGGCCAGATTTCACTGATAGATATTTTTGATGTTCTGCTGCTAACACAGAAAAATCCAGTCTTTTCTGCCATGTTTCACATAAAGTTATCCCTGTGGTCTTAGGATTTCTTTATCTTTAACTGAAGTTTAAAATGAGTTGATGTGTAATTCTTCACATAAAAAGAAAGGAAAAAGGGGGTGGATGGGTGCAAAAAAACAACCGACCCAAAAATCCGAACCATGTACCAGGGAGGAATTAAGTGGCTTTAAGCTAGTCTAAGCCTAGCTTTCAGCCTGCCTGACAGCTACATAGTGCTTTCTGGCCCTTGGAACATGAGCAAGTGAAGGGTGGTAGTGCAAACCACCTAACAGGAGGGCAAAGCTGCATTGTGAGAGATCCCTTCCTGGATGGTAAATTCCATGAGTGCATTCCTCAGTGTTTTTAGAGAGAAGCTTCCATCAACCGTGACAGTGTCTGTTCTAATTCCTTTTAAAATTATTCTCCCATGCTTGAGGGCTGGGGGAAATCTCTTCATAGCTGAAATTTCTTCTAGCAGATGAGTGATTAAATATGAAGACTATAAGAAGGGAAATGAAATGAATATACTGTGCCTGCACTTTAGTGCTGGTGGGTCTGGTGGTTGGGAAATGGTAACATAGAGCTCTATTAAAGATTTTCACTGTTAAAAGCTGAAATACACGTGTTCTGTAATATGGGCAAGAATAGAGGAGTGTGTTCCTAAGGAAAACGGAAATCTCAGAGCTGTTTTATGCTCATCTCACCATGGGTTTAAGACAGTTATGTACGTGGCTTGTCAAACCTGTAAACGTGTATCCGTTTTGTGCCAATTTATCTTCAGTCCAGGTCTATGCTGAGACCCCTGGAGCTCTCCCTGCCTAACCAATCACCCACTTCAGAGAAGGAAACTTTAAAGAAGGAACTTGACAGCGTGAGGACCTGCTATGGTGCAGCAAAGGAAGAAATCAGCAAACTGCAGCGAGAGCTGTCTCACAAGGTATCGGAGTGTAAAGCTTTGGCATCAGAGTGTGAAAGAACCAAGGCGGAATCTGACGGACAGATAAAACAGCTGGAAGATGCTTTAAAAGATGTGCAGAAAAGAATGTTTGACTCGGAAGGCAAAGTTAAGCAAATGCAGACCCACTTTCTTGCTCTGAAAGATCACCTGACTAACGAAGCTGCTTTGGGAAACAGTAAGCTAACAGAGGAGCTGAAGGAGCAGTTGAAGGAAATGAAAGCCAAGTATGAAGGAGCCTCTGCTGAAGTGGGAAAACTGAGGAACCACATTAAGCAGAACGAATTGCTGGTGGCAGAATTCAAGAGAGATGAAGGCAGGCTAGTGGAGGAAAATAAAAGGTTGCAGAAGGAACTTGTGAAGTTGGAGATGGAACGAGATAAAAGGGGAAGAAATGTCATGGAGTTAGAAGGGCAGCTCAAAGAAACAGCGGCAAAGTTGGCCCACTCGGTAACTTCAGAGACATTTGAAAACATGAAGAGTTTGTTATCGAACGAAGTGAATGTGAAGGCAAGGAGGTTAGCCGAGCTGGAAGGAGAGCATGGAAAACTGCAGGCAGAGATTCGGCTTCTGAAGAGGGAATCCGAGAGTCAGAAAGCGAAACTGGCTCAGCACGTAAAGCCAGAGGAGCACGAACAAATGAGGAGTGGGTTCGAGAGGAAAAATGAGGAGCTTGGGAAGGCAGTTTCTGAATTGTCACAGAAGAACCAGGCTCTGCAGAAGGAACTTGACAGATTGCAGGGTGATAACAAGGTATTTAAGCAACAAATCCAAATGCTAAAAGCTGAAATGAAAAGCCAGAATGTGCCTTTAAAAATCCACGAGGAATTGAAGAAAACAAATGATCTGGCCGTCAGTGACCTGACCAGAAAGCTTTTTGAACTAACAAAGAAGTACAATGAAAGCAAAGCAGAAGCTGAAAAGTTGCTGGCAGAGAAGAACAAGTTAAATGAGAACATGAGCCACTTCCAAGCTGTGTACCTGTCTCCAGAGCAGCACAAAAGAGAGGTGGAAGCTTTAAGATGTAGTGGTATTGAGCTGGAAAAGCAGCTTGCTGAGCTTCAGAGAAAATATGATGCTGAGCAAGCCAAAGTGTGCAAACTGGCCTCTGAAAACACAGCCCTGAGAGAGACTCTCGGGGATCAGTATGTGTTGGCTACAACACATGAAGAGGTTAAAACAGCCTTGAATAACACCCTCGAAAAGACCAACAAAGAGCTGTCAGATCTGAAGGGAAAAATGGAAGAGGTAAAGCAAGAATTTAAGAGGGTGAATGAAGAAAATGGCACCTTGAAAAGTAAGGTGAAACTCTTGCAGGATCAACTGCAAACAGAGTGTATCAGTTTAAAAGACCATGAAACTGCAGTGGCTGCTTTAAACAAAAGCATGCAAGAGCTTCAAGAGACCAACACTGCAGTTAGGGCTGAGTGCAAGAGGGGTCAGGAAGAAATTTTACAGTTGCATGCAGAAATTGAAGCCCAGAAGAAGGAACTTGACACAATTCAAGAGTGCATTAAGTCAAAATATGCCCCAGTTGCCTCCTTTGAGGACAGAGAACAAAGCTTTGAAGCCACAGTGAAAGAGCTAAAAGCACAGTTGGAGGAACAGGCACAGAAGTACAGAGAAATCGAGGAGGAAAACCTGCAGTGCAAAGAGGAGAACGAGAAGCTCAGAACCGGTGTTCTGTCCATCCAGAGCGACTTGCAGCAGAACTATATCCTGGCTGAGAAATCCCATGAAATGGAGAAGATGTTCACAAGCAAAATGGAGGAGCTGAATGAGCAGTTGAGGGACTTGCTGCAGAAATACACAGGTGAAAAAGCAAAGGATGAGCTGCAGGAGAGCACCCAGCAGCCCATGACCCTCCAGGCTGGGCATCTCTCAGCAGAGCAGATTGAAGCCTTGAAGAATGCTCTTGGCCACACTATAGAGGATCTGAGGGAAGCCCTCAGAAGTAAGAAGGAATGTTACGACAAAGAAACACTGAAAGTAGGACAACTGCAGCAGGAATTGTCAGGTCTAAAAGAATCTTCAATCCCTTTGGTAGAATATACACAAATGAAGGAAATGTTAGAACAAGAAGTTGTGGCAATGAAAACCAGCTTGAGAGAAAAGGAAGAAGAAAACCAAGTGAAAACCAAGGAAATCTCGAAGCTGCAGTCTGAGGTGCAGCTTGCTCAACAAGCTTTAGCAGACCTGCAGAGGAAAGAAGTGATTGACATGTCGGAATACGAGTCCATGAAGAGTACTCTGGAGGCCCAGATTAACAGCATAGCTGAAAGCTTGTCCAATATGAGTAGAAAGTATGAGGAAGCATGTGAGGAGGCTTTGCAAGCTAAGAAGAGTGAGCTTTCTTTAAAGGATGAAAAGGAATTGCTTCAGTTACGGAGCTGCAGTATTGAACAAGAAATCAAAGACCAGAAAGAAAGGTGTGATAAATCATTGACAACAATTATGGACTTGCAGAAGAGAATACAGGAATCTGCAAAGCAGGTGGAAGCCAAGGATAACAAGGTGGGATATGGCAGTTAAGCTCTTGATGGTTTCAGTTTAGGGGTAAGGAACTAGACTGCAAATGCAGCTACTTCAGTGTTCAAGCATGACTTTATGTGATGAGCATTAAGTGCACGGTGCTGCTGGTGTATCTGGTGGTGGTCTGAATACCTAAATGGGGCCAAAAAGAAGGCTGGAGAGGGGCTTTGGATAAGGGCCTGTAGGGACAGGCCAAGGGGAATGGCTTTAACCTGGCAGAGGGGAGGCTGAGATGAGCTCTTAGGCAGAA
>JANHGB010047011.1:9217-40957 GCA_026283785.1 Coracopsis vasa
CTGGTGGTATCACTACTGAGGATATTAATCTATTTTACAGTTTGTCTTGTCATTTCTCACCTCTACATTGTTCCTTGTGGCTGTACTTGAAGTTGGCCTTTATTGAGGTCAACTTATAACAATAGAGTCATGATAGTGCTAAAGCAGAGACACAAAGGTCAGTAAATGTCTCCGTTATCAAGTTATCTATGGGCATATTCTCATCTTCATGGGAACAATACCAAAGATCTTTTTAGAAAAGTAAAAGTGGAAATACTAGAAGTAATTTATGCTGTGTCTTGAAAGCTTGAACATTTTGAGGAAAGAAGAAATAAATCAGAAGATACATTGAACATCAATGGTCATAACAGTGTTTTGGCTCTAATCCTGCGGTCTCATAGCTAATTAAAGCTCCACTGCTGGTGAACAAGCTGGTGCTGCCATGCCTCTGCCTCCAGGGCCTCCAGCTTTCCTTCCCAGCCACTTGTCCTCTTCCCCAACAACTTCATGCTTGTGTTCATGGGCCCTGTGATGCCAGAGAAGCCTTTGGTGGGCTCAACCTCACCCCAGTCATGTCAAGGTGAGGGAGAAAAGTGGCTGTGTTGGGAGCACTGACTGTGCTGGCTTGAAATGCATCCCTCATAAAGTTATATAAGAAGAGAGATCATGTAGGAGGAACAAAAATAATAAGCTGTTAGGATGATTTGCTAAAACTAGTCTTCACCTCAGCTCCCACAGACACACAGAAATAAAAGTCCAATTTCCTCCATAGATAGAGATCATTGAGGGCAGAAAAATTACAGCACAAAAAGAAACATTTCCATTGAGTATCTGCTGTCAGCAGAAGTGATGCTAAAAAAGCTATGGAGTTATAGCCACAGGGTGTAAGGTCAAAACTGGGTGAGAACTTCAGTGAAGAGATGATGTAGTATAAAAGGAATAATCTGTTTGCAGGCTGTGACAATGGGAAAAGCATGCCAGTCTTGTATGAATAAGTGAAAATCAAAAAGCTGAAGAGCTTCCTTCTCTTTAGAGAGCTAAAGTCCAAGAACTACAAATTCAATAGCTTAGAAATAATCTCTAAAGGTTCTAAACAACTAATATTTCCAGTATATCCATAATACCTGCTCAGAGCTTCCAAATAGGCAATAGCCACCGACTACCCACATCTTAGGATAAGCTTAAAATTTACATTCACAAGCTCATATGCTTTTTTGGTTTTTTTCTGAAAGGTACATTGATCAATCCAATTTCTATACAAAGAAGAAAGTGCAACAGTTAATGTCATACTACATTTGCTGACCCTTTCCATTCCTGGAGTGATATAGCAAACAGATTAATAGTTACATCCTAAAGATTATTAACTGTAGAAGAGGTGATTTATTTGTTACTATAATACAACTGTCAGTGATAATGATACCTTATAGAAACAACCACATTTCTAGTATCTCTTGCTTGCCATTTCCTTGATGCAGACAGGTGTATTTGTGTAGACCTCACAGAACTGGAATTTCTTCTACCCTCACTCTGACTTAAAAGTTAATTTTGGTAATACTCCAAAATTCATTTACTATGATATATGCTGGGGAGAGATAATGAAGCAAAGTCAGCAGATGTGCTGTAGATATTGAAAGAGTCAATATCTACAAGGGTAGTAGGCTAAATGTGCCCAGGAACTGAGCTAGGAAATATCCACCCTCTGGACTTGAATCTTGCTTGAAACACAGCTACAGCACTGAGCAGTTCTCCTGTTTCTTATCAAATTGTGTTTTAACTTTCTATATTTTACCCTTACGTACTTCATACATTAGACAGCCTGAGAAGAATAACACCCTGAAAAGTTGCCAACTTGATATTGCAGCAATTTAGTTCCAAATCAGCTCAAACCATCTTAACATGAGATTGATATTCTCCCCACATACCCAACCACACGTGAGGTTTCCTCCATGCTGTGGACCTACAAGGCCCAGCACCGTGTCTCATGCAACTACAGATTCATTCCAAGCACCGCTTACTCCTAGGTGTGGCACTATAATCTGCTAATAGATTAGCCACTAAATGGAAGGGCAGCAGTATCGCTCACCTTAGCAGTTTCAGAAAATAAAGCATGTGACCAAAATGCCTTATCATCTTCCTGGCAAACAGCAGAAGTGCCAGAGCGAATCTGAAACCCACAGTACCTTCCAGCCAAACAGCTTTGCCACCAGACCATTTTGTCAGGACAAGGAATCACATTAATTTCTCCTCTGTAACTTGGTTCATTTGTCTTGAGTCATAAGTTTTTGCCAGTCATCCTTAGCTGATTAACAGCAAAGCATCCCTACCAAATTCACACCGAAGAATTTGCATCAATAATGGTTTTATTACTAGTAATATCAATATTTATATTAATAATAATATCAATATTATTAGTATTAATACTGTGATGCTTCTGTCAGAAGTCATTTAATATTTGTGTTACTACATCAGCTGCTTTAGAAGGGACTGGAAGGTGCCTCCAGGAGAGAAGGTAGGGCGGTTATCAAGACTTCTACATTGAATCAGCCAGAACATGGTCACAGCACCACTGCACTTAACTCAGGAATATCCTTGATACCTTGTATGTGACAGGCACCACTGTCTTATTCCACAGACCTGCTTCAGTTCAAACATTTACCCTTTCTTCCTTGGCTGCGACCAGGAGCAAAACCCATGGTCTTAGATTAACTTAGTTTTATGTTGGCAGAGAGAGATGGAGGCGGCAGTTGGAAGCAGAATGGTTTTGCTTATGTTGTAAGGTCCTACAAGTTTTCTGATGTACCCTGAGCTTTCTTCCTGCTGTAGTTTTTCTGATTCTCAACGTCTCATTTAAGACGTCTTTCATTGGCGCCTTTATTGCCATTGAAGTAATTTTAAGACACAGCAACATATTCCTTAAAAGCCTTCTGAGCAATGTTTAGCTTCAGAATTCTGAGGAAAATTCTTGATTTCAGTGAATATCTCAAGTTTTTGAATGGTAGTGAGAGCATTCTCTTCTTCTTCCATCAAAATTCACATTTACTGTTACCTAGAAATCACCTTGTGTTTCTGTGGTAGGAATTTATTCAGCACTCGGCATTGCAGAGTTCATCCTAACTGAGCTGATAGGAAAACCCTTTGGATACATCTGTCAGTGGAGGGTGCTGCACCCTGACATGCTACAAACCCAGTGATTTTACTGGGGAATGCTATTTTCCCTCCATAGAAACACATCAAGATAAGCAACACAGCAAATCACTGTTTGCCATCTTAGCTGAGACATTTCAGCAGCACCAGCTCATGGTCCACTCTATTCCACCCATACAGCAGCTTTCCTGGCAATAACCTTTCCCACACCTACCTAACTTTACCTAATTGCACATTTTTAGGATACGCATACAAGGACTGAGAAATACCTGGTCCCTTCTATGAGCATCTGGGATCTGCTGTCTGCTTTGGAAAGGTGCAGAGCAGTGTGGTGCCAGTTGGTCAGGCTTCACTCCCAGAAGGATTTGGAACTTGGCTTTGCAGCGGAGATGATGGGACTCCACATGACAAATGCTTCCTAGCAGGAATGTGGCAAAAAGAAACACTTCCTGGAAGGGGTTTGTGCCCACCTCTACTGGCTGCTGATGTCTCTGCAACATATTCTTGGAATTACTTTCTTCTGAATGATGATGTGATTTAAAAATAGCACCCTTTCATTTCACAAAGGTCTGAAGTGGAGAATGACTGTAAATAATCCAAACGTCCAGAAAAAAGCCTCAGAGCTTTGTTTGGATTCTGCATTAATCTCACTTCACGTTTTCTGTAACAAACCTCTTACTGGATTGGCTTGGCTTGGCTGGAAAAATAGTGACTGAAGATCCTGTGGCAGGGAAAAGTGGGTTGTCTGACACATGAGGGCTGAAACACAGCTGGAGACACAAGTTTTGCTCTCTGCTCTGCCTTGGCTTGCTTTAAACAGAAGAGGCTCTGTCCTCTCGAGATGTTTGCTCACTTGGTTTGTTTACAGACAGCAATCACCTCTATGCAAGACTAAGCAAACCATGTGAAAGACACATCTTTCCTTGTGTGTTATGTTTTCACTTGCCTTCATCATCTTAGTAGATCTTCTTTGAACCTGCTCCAGTGTCAGCCTTCAGTTTTACAAGCAGGTGAAGAGGATGCCCAAAGTAGTCCAAGGGAGGACTTTGCAGATTTCCAAAAGCAGTAAAACAAGGATGAGACTACACATCCTATTACACAGAGAAACCCAGAGAGGGTCAACCTGCCCAGATGTGTGCACCCAAGGGTGAGTGCATTTTTCCTGCACTCTGAATGGATCAGAAAACATGCAGCTGTACTAGGGCAATGCCAAGCTTATACCAGTATCCCCCTACTTCTCAGCATGGATTCTGGGAAAACACTGGCCTTTAGGTGAACCTCCTGTGGGCTTGGGGCACTTCTGTCCACCTGCAGAGGACTGTGTAGACTCACAGTCTGCAAGGAGAAACCCTCCATAAATATAGACTCGTATTAGCACTTCACAAAAGCTCCAGCTCTTCAGTATATAAATATCACAAGACAGATTTGAATATCACAGAAGTGTCACTTTTGCAAACAGGTCTTGGCTAATCCATCAGCAGCAGCTAGCACACTGAGAATACAAACAGCTAAACCCTCTGAATTGCCATTATCCATTGAAGTTGTACTGGAAAAGGAGAATAATAAATTGCACTGACTAGTTTTTAAACATACTTTTCCATCACACATCCAGAATCATGATGGGTTTCCTTAGCACAGAAACACTTAATGCTGCTTCCCAACAGTGCTGCTTTCCTCTGAGAACTTAATATTCAGTGCTCAAACTTTGAACTGATTCGCTTCATTTGGCTTGGTCACATGGTATTGCTTTGGATGAGGGTGCTCTTCACAAAGGACATGAACCTAACATTAGATGTTAGAAATTCTCAAGAATGGATAGAAGTAGGGAACAACAAACAAACAAACAATGAAAGTGTGAGCCTATTCCTGTCCAAGACTCACTTTTTACACAACACACAGGAAGCCTGTTGCAACCTCAAAGCCACAGACAGCAGACCTGCAAGAGGAAAAGCTCCCAACTCCCTGGAAATAAACAGGAGAGTGTGCTCCCACCTGCTGCTGTATTCGCATCCCCATGATAGAAATGCCCTGGTTTCCTCCCAAAACATTAGAGGCTGGTCCATAGGTACAACAGGGCTTCAGCCTGAGATGAAACTCTTTCAGAAACAACTTGCTTATCTCTTTTTTCTTTCCTCAGTTGATAAGGAGAGACACCAGCAGACATCTGCACAACAGAGACACTATTATATGCTAAATCTTTTCTTTTGTCAGGGCAGAAAGATGATAGAATTTGAGCCAACTTTTTACTTCTAAAGGAATCCTGAGTCATCCCCAAATTTGGCTTCTGGCACTACTTTCAACACCTGATTGAAAGACTAAGTTGCAATTTCCTGCCTGAGTGAAGATGAATTTTCTCTTACCTTATGGCCACAAAACACTCGTGTGTGTCTGCGGAGCCATAGGTACAGCAAGATGTCCTGGCTCCAAGAGGATGTGAGCCAGGATGAGACCCTGCCCCACAGGCAGTGTCTGAGCTGAGCACACAGTGCTCTCCATCCAGCAAAGCAGCTGTGTGGTGCAACCATAGCTAAAACCAGCCAGAGGTAGGATAGTAATTGGTGTCACTGAACATTATTGCAACACCAGAACTGAAGGGTCCCTCCCCACTGCCTACGCTGTTTCACTGCTGGTTTTACTAGGACAAATACATTGCTCTTCTTTGAATTGCTGCTAAGGTTCTTGTCAGCATTTTTGCACTCATGACATACTAACATACAAAACGTTCTTCTCTCCTTATATAAGTTATGTATCTCTAATAGCATATATTGTGTTTAATTATACATATGAAAGATCTTTTCATTAAGACAACATTTAGAGCACCCTTGTCTCCTGTGGCTGTAGTGTTCCAATAAGGAACCATCTTCTTCCCCTCTATAAAACCCCTGTGGGCTGTTTTCTTTAATCAAGTATCACCAGTTCACCTGAAAACAGAATTTACTCCAGCAGGCTGAAGTTACACCAAAGAGTTAGGTAAAGTGGTTCATCAATAACCAGTGTCACTTCTAGCTCAGCACTGCTGAGAGACAGGGTTAACAACAAAGTGGCCACAACCTGCAGAGTTTCAAGCCTCAGTGTAAAGGGGAGGGATGGGGTATAACACAAGGGACACAGTCAGCAAAGAAAGTGGCATGGGGAAACGCATGAGTTGGGTCACCACTACAAGGAAGCTGTGGTCCCTGCTCCTTCCCAACTCCCATCCCAGCATCCCCAAGAGAGCATACACCTTCCTCTGGGATAGTCCCATTAATGGCTGCTGCACTGTGCATGGATATGGAAATGGACTTACTTCCATTTCAGAGGCCAGCAAACCCAATCTTTTCAGAGCAGCAATATTTGCTTTTCTCCCAGCAGCTTCCCAAGGGGAGATGCATTCTTCTCCTGTTTTCACCTCTGACACAGATGGAGGGGAAGGCAATCGAGCACCAATTTAAACCCAAGTTTTCAAAGCTAGCTGCTAAAATGTTAACTGACTAGGTGGTAAACAATCAACACAAGTAAGGCAGAGAAAGAAATTGGAAAAGCCATGATATACTGTCCGAATTGTGAAACATAATTAAGGTGATTATGTTCATCAAATATGCATCAATGTGATTTACAGCAGGCAAGGAGTCAGGCAGGTAATATCGCAATAGTAAATTCAAATTGTTACTAATCTCAGCACACCTTTTTAGTTGCAATGCTACTGACTGGTGCTGCCAGCAGGTTAGAAAATAATTTGCAACTCTTGTTCATGTTAAAACTCATTATTTTGTTCAGACATTTGTGCAGCTCAAGCAAATAGTTTGGCTCTATTTACTTGGCACAGAATGTGCGGATGATGGCTTCCATAGATCAAAAATATCTATCTTTGCATGGATATAAGAGATACGTCAATCACAGCTTTCTGGTACCTTAGGGAAGGGCTTTCTGAGGGCATTGTGGTGGCAGTAGAGTATTCATGAAGTTAAAACAAATAAAACTAGAGCAACTTAATATTTGACAGCCCTACAGGTACTTACAAACTCCTCTACCTCAATCAAAAAGCTATCACTCCAACAAAGAGGGGATAAGCGCAGCTTGAATTCAATGTCAGCTACATCACTAGTGCCACCTACAGCTTCCAGTTCAGAGAAACCACCCTGACTATCAGCTGGCTCAGGTGAGCATCCATTTCTAGACCACTCTCACTTAGCATCCAACTTAGCATTCTCTTTTAATTGAGAAAACAAGTATTTGTGCAACAAAAGGACTAAACTATCCATTTGGAACATGCAATTTAGACACATGGCTCAAAAGACACACGCTTCCGGCGATTGCCAGTGGAATGCTAGGTAGTCAGACAACATATACAGTCAGTCCTGACAGAATGAATAGGTTTTATTTGCTCCATATTTTGTTCTGGAGAAGTTAACACTGACATCTGGAGTCCACCACAGGACAGGTCATTTTAAAATGGCACAGTTTTTCCTTCTCCTGCTTCTTGAGCTATTCCTATGATTCAGGTAGATCGGTGAAGTAGAAGGGTTGAGGTATGATCCACAGCTAACAGCCATGGATCAGGTCCTCCACCAGGTATCTACAGATGTTGGCTTCTTCAGCTTCAGCACAAGCCTTTGGCACGTAAGCTCATGGAAAACACATTTATTACAGACTGGCTAATAGAGTACCACTGGGACCCATTCCCACATCTCTGTAAGCATTAACCTTCAATGAGGGTTTGTCATTTCCAAGATTATTTCTTGTTTTGGCTGCTACATTTTCTGCAGCCTTCACAATGCAATCTGCAAATGTTTCTATCTTTTCCGTGTCATTTTTGCAAGGATCCCAGGGGAAACATAATGCCACCTCTTCTCTGGGTTTGATGCAGCATCATTTCGTGGGCACCGCACACCTGCTGAAAGCTTTGATGCCTATTCCCCTGAGAGGCTGACTGCAGCTATAAATCCTGGCGAGGTGAAGAGAAATGGATTTGTCTGTGCAGCTCTAAGTCTTGACAAACAAAGATTATCAAGAATAGAAAGTATCCTCTTAAAACACACACTAGACAAGAGCTTGGAGACAGGTTCAAGTGGTTATTAGGCGATCAAGGGATTAATTTATTTCTTTTAATAAATAATACCCCTGTGCCTCACCTTTAACCGTTTTCTTATCTTAAAAAAAAAAAAAAAAAGAGAAAAGAAAGACCATCTCTTATTTACCTTTCTCTGGGTTTTTTGGCACCTCACAGGAGCAGCCTCAAATTAGATTAGAAAAGAGCTCCCTTCCACCTGCACTTTTTAAATACAGAATAGTGCTGAATTAGCTTGGGCTTTTACAGGGAAACCAATGATTTAGTCCTTATATTATTTCAAGCAGAGAAGCAAAGGGAATCCTTAGTAGGACTGTGTCCCCAAGACCTGTGTCCCTTGTTCCTGAGTTTCCACCCTTGCTCGAGGAGCACCCCAGCTCAAAGAGGCTTTTAGGGGCCATCCTCAAGCCTGACTCCTCCTGAGTAAGGATTATTAAAGCAGATAAAGACTGCAGGACTGGCTCTACTGCATCAAAGTAATGGAGATGATTGGCAATTCATTTGCAGAACAGTCTGCTGAAGGGTGTTGTTACAGCACAGGTGGCTGAGAATAAAGTGTTTATCACCCTGACAAGTATTTTCTCCTGCCTGGCTCAGGTTCTGACTGCAGCACCCCAGGGAAAATGAATGCACTGTGAATTACAAGCGAAGGGCTTCTCTATCTCTTTCTGCTACTCAAAGTAGCTCTGTGCCACACCACTGCCTGTGTGAGCCCTCCGACAGGCAAATGCTGATATCACCTGACTTCAGGAGCAATTTGTTCAGCAGCTCTCATCAGGTTTGTTTGCTCTCTGCATGAGCTAGTCCCACTGGGTGTGAAAGCAGTGTAGGGTGTGAAACCAAGGACCTTCTGCCTTGCTGCCTTCTCTGCTCATTCACTTCTTCGCATTCCCTTTGTGGTTCTTCCATTTCAGGCAGACATGCTTGCTGAGCTAATATCACGGCTGGCCAACTTCAAATAAGGAGCTGCTTCAGCTGAATGGAACTTAGATTACTAATTTTCTCCTGCTCCCACAGCGAGAGCGATGCACAAGCACACAGCACAGCCCAGCTCCTGGGAGAGCCCACTAGTGACACCATGTCACTTTTACATGTGATACATGCGGGCAGCTTTGAGGTCCTTCTCTGGATTGTTTTAAGATTAGGGGAAATTTCACATCATCTGTTACTTACCATCCCTCCGCTTTCTCCCTAAGCAGTAGAGATAAAACTTTTTGCTTTTGCTAGAAGAATCGCTTGTTATTAATGCTCAAGTGAGTCCAGAGGAGGCCATGAAGATGCTCCAAGAGCTGGATCACCTCTGCTATGGATACAGGCTGAGAGAGATGGGCTTATTCAGTCTGGAAAAGAGAAGGCTCAGGGGAGACCATAGAGCAGCTTCAGTACATAGGGCTGACAAGAAGTCAGGAGGGGGACTTTTGACAAGTGCTTGTAAGAACAGGACAAGGGGAAATGGCTTCTATCACACTATGGAGGTGAAAATAGTGCCAAAGTCACCAGTATATCTAACTGTAAAGCTGTCTCATGTGATTAGCACTGAGCATTTGGTTAGCTGAGCCCATTATGTGCCAGAATGAACTTATTTTTCTTTCCAATAAATACTGTAGCAGTGCCCTAAGAACATCTCTAGAAACATCTGTGAGTCATGGGTATCCTCTGAGCTGTAATTCCTTTAAAGACTCACTTTTACTCTGGGGCAAAGAGCAAATGACAGAAAGTTACTTGTAATTTTCTAATTTAGCACGAAGATTCCTACTGTAACCACCGTATCAGCTCTGTACCAGCGCCTTACCTCTCCAAACCAAGTAAGCACCTTGCCTCTTCCAAGCACGTACTGCTCAGAAATACATGTTCTGGTGACACCCTTGTTCTCATTGGGTTTATATCCTCTACGCTTCTCTTCCACACAGATTCAGTCATTTCCATCTAAGTCTCCCAAGTAAGAAAACATTTACAAACTGAGGTGTGTAGGCTGCACCCATTGTTTTGTAATTTGCTCTAATTTCAGCAGGTCCTTACAACAAGTACCAAGGGGCACTCCAATTTGTTCCCAGTACAAGATCAGTCTGGCTTAACCCAAAACTCTGTTCTGCACATACCTAGAAATGGGATAAAAAAAAAGCAAAAGTCAGACTTGGCCACAATTAGATACTGGTTTGGGATTCAAAACCAAACCAATGCAAACTTGGGAGAGCTGGGTAACTGGTGTACTCTTGAAACTCAGGCTTGGGATTTGGGAAGAGATTGACCTGCAGATGCAAATGCAGAAGCTCCTCCAACAACCCCGTGCTCAGGCAGGCTGAGAAGCTCTGGTCAAGGGCTGACTCTTCCCAGCTTAAAGACTGAACAGAATAATGTGAGGCACACGGACAGCTGAAACAGGGCTCCTGACACTGCTAAAATACCAAATTAACATCACACACTACAGCTGATCCAGGAGCATGATGATCCTACAGCAGCAAAAAGACACAATGCTGGCGGATACTGTCTGTAAGGGAGCAGTAAATTTATGTGTGAAGCCTCAAGAGGACCCTAGTTAAAACTCCTTCATGCAAATATATGAATTCTAAATCATAAGTGGGCATGTGGGTGTTCAAAGTATAATACAGTGTGAGGCAGATCTTGGGGAGGGAAGTGGGAAGAGAGGTGAATCTGACACGCTCTAACTTTGCACCAGAGAGCTATCTTCCCTGTTCTTCTGTCCCCTTGGTAATTAAAACAATTCTGGGCTCTGGGCTGATGCCTGGTTGTCTTCCCTTACGCCTTCCTCTGCCTCTCCTGCTTGTTGAGGAGGTTTGAAACACCTCAGGCTGCTCCTTCATACACTGCAGACCAGAATGTTCCTTTCTTACTAATCAGGAGTGAGCTACACTGATTGCTCCTCTTTCTAACTGCCTTCCCCTCCACTGCCAGCAAGTGTGCTAGAAAAACTCCTGTTTTTCATACTCCCCTGAGTACGCATTCACTCAGCCACTCCTAGAAGTTTTTGTGCTTCAGAACAATTTTGTAAATTGTAAGGATTAGTTCAAATCCCATCATGGCCCATTAATGGTGACTCTAATGGATGCTGGCAGATTTAGTGTGGAAATGAAATATATTCAGATTAAGAGCAGAAAGCTCTCAGGCTCGGTGAGAAATGCTTGTTCCCTTGAGGCTCTAGATTTGTGTGGTGAAGAGGAGGAAGTTCATGGCAGAGCAGAGCTAATACAGCCCCTGACTGACAGCTCACAACATTGATTTTAGTATGATAATCACTACGACTATTTGCAACTTTAAAAACGTTTCTTTCAGCTGCCTTGGGTCTTATTTGAACTTGCAAAGTCTTTCCATCCTGACTTACTGCTGCCTAGCATTTACCAGGAGCTAACTGTGCCCACATTTGGAAGACTCCACCATTAGCCCCAGTTCTGGCTGTTTGAGCTGTATCGCTCTTCATGTTAATATGAAAGAGGTTTAAAGAAATTAACAGTGCTAATAAAAAGGACAAGACCAACCATTTTAAATGAGGAACTGTCTAATTTAAAATACTGTTTGCATTTCAGTTGGCTGGAAAGAAGACTATTTATTTCCACTGGAACTGCAGGTAATAGAAATACCAGGAACAGGAGCACTATACAAATACATGGATTTACAAATTCTGAGCAGGGAAGAGCACTTCTACATCCCCCTCAGAGCCACCAAAACCACTACATCTATAAACCATATATAAAGCACCTACCCAAGTACGTTAAACTAAGCAAAAAATGTAAAAAGCTATTGAAAGCTTTTTATGATCTTTATTTTTAACACTGTAAAATTGCACATGACCACGAGGTATTATATTTTATCAATTACATATTGAAAGACCTCTTAAACTAACCACATGACAATTATAGTCCCTCTCCCTCTCTCCTTATCATGGATGACTTGTTAAAAGCTGTGGTAACACCGATTATTATCATGTCCCCCAGAGAGCTAGTAATAGATTGCAAATGTTCACATCAGTGATTTTTAGGTGCTGGTCTCTTCCTAGAATATGGAGGATCATAAAGCCAAGAAATTAAGTTGTTTTCAAGGAGCATTTATTCCACACTGTTCTGTTACTGAAGTAAAGCTTAACAACTGACTCCATTGGGCTGTGCTACCTTTAACTCAAGATAAGACTGTATCAGTCTCAAAAACTTAAAATAGATAAATCTTAACTGAAATGGCATGATCAAGGCAGAGTGAATCCTGTGCCATTCCAGTGAACTGAGGCTCTTTTTTATACGGCTGGAACTTCTTTCCTGCTGAAGTGAGGAATCTTTATGATTCTTCATGTAAGCACAAATCGAAAGTTATAAATAGCTGATTGTTAATCCTGAATTTCAGCTTTCCCCAGATATGTGGAATTGGGTTTCATAGTTTCTATTCCACATGATTTAACTCCCAAGTTTGGAAAGCAGCAAACCTAAATTAGAAATATTAATATTGAAGAAAAGAAAAGGGTTTTCCTGATACAAGCAGAAATCCTTCTTCAACTTCCATGTTTCAGATTTCATAGATTTTCAAGGCCAGGAGGGAAGATGAGGCCAACTGGTTAGAAAATGCTATTATTTAGTCTGAAAAAAAAGTGGAAAAATCAGATGCTGAGTCAGCAGGACTTGGGCATCATCAGAAAACTTTTCCTGCAGAGGTAAAGTAAGAGCAGCTACAGGTCATCCTGACTATGTTTAGCACTTATCTAGTTACCAGCTACATCCAGAACACGGAGAAGAATCACAGTTCCTCAGTCTCTGTGTACCTCTATCCCAGGATTTGCAAATCATATGTAAATCATGAAGCCCAGGGACCTGCTACAACAGAAACTGCAGTGGGGCCATTGCAATACTCTGAGGGTGATGAAAACACAAACCTCAAACCCACAGTGCTGCACAGGCTCTCCAGCTGGTATTTTCCCAACAGTATAATAAGTGGGGATTGCTTTCCCTGCACGCAAGAGAGGCTTCAACAACAGGAATTAACTGTAGCTCAGCAGCAAGCTGAAGAACCAGCTGAATCCAGTTCTCCCAGTTCTTAGGCTGGAGCTCTCCCCGCTACTCTGGTACCCTGGGGCAGATGCTGATGCTAGCAAACATATACCTAGGTAAGACTGCAGAGATACTACCTTCTGTCATGATTTCTACCACCTAAAATACTACTGAAAACCTAAATAGTCTGGAAACAAATGGTCTGTGTGGAACTGAAAAAGAAGGCAGGATTCACTGTCCTGAATTATGGATAGATAATCGGCCACAAAATTGCATTGTCTGCAGCTGCACTGGAAGCATGTCTGATCACTCCCTTTCTTCCAAAAGATAAAACTCAGGTCCTGTTTAGATTAAAAGGAACATTATAAATACTGAATATATTTCTAGTGTTTTGCATTAAAAAGCACTGCTTTTACTATGGTGCTCAGGAGAACCATAACAATATTGTTTGCACAATAGTGATACAAATACTTCTTGCAGGGAGGAAAGTTGTTAAAGGAAATTCCCACCAAGCCATCCAGCCTTTCTGAAAAGAGGATGCTGGACTGCAAAACATAAGGATGCCTCTAAGGTTCTGGAAACCTTCTAGCAACCTTGTTTCGCATTTACTTTCAACAGCTGTGGTTGGAACGGGTCCTAGAAAGCTGTTGTCCATTACAAAAGTGCCCCATGTCATATCTAAAGCAATGGGAAGTCACCTCCCTTCTCATCTGGAAACAATTGGTTATCCATCACCAGGTTTGGTGATAAATAATGGATATGGTCAAAATGTCAGAGGGGCAGATGAATGGCATTGTCCCTGAGGTGCCTCCCTAAGGCATCTACATCTCATCTTGAAAATTCCAGACTTCTGGTCTATTTGTCTGGTCTATTTGATGAAAGACTCCACAGTTATTCTAAAAGCTATTTGCCACCATCTGAATCACAAGACTTAGACCAGGGAAGCCCTTAGTTTGGAAAAGCAGATCTTTTGCTGATACATAGTTTCAGGCAGGTTCATTAAGAGCTTTATCTCAATTTCCATATTCTTGCAACATGCAGCCGTATTCTGCACCTGTAATGTAGACTGATTATTCGCACAGGGGCATGTAGTGCTTAATGTCACCTTCCTGACTTCAGCTGAGCACTTCCTACAAAGTAATAGCTGCACAGGATCAGACCAATGATCCTGCTGGCAAGTGCTTTAGGGGGTGGAATAAGAAAGTACAGCAATACTTCCAGCAAAAGATCAGCTTTGCGGCTCCTGAGCATGTCTGTGTGTGAACACCTCTGTGCATTAAGAGGCCCTGACAGACCTTTCTATCCTGAATGAGCTAATTTCTTCTTGAAGCCATTTAAATGATGAGTCTCTGGTGACTGGCAGCAATGAGTTCTGCAACTGAATTACGAACCATACTAAGTAATACTTCATTATTTTCATTTTTAAACCTGCCACCTAGCAATTTCATGGGATGCCTCATAACACTGCTGTACAAGGTGCAGCAAATAAAGCTTCTCTTCTTACTGACCTTACTGATGCTGAGGAGCCATAGATTGTTTAATCTCTCCTGGCTGGGTCACCATGACATATCTTTGATCATTCTGCTGCCCTTCTCCATATCTATTCTAGCTTTATTGTTATGCTACTGACAATACTTTAAGTTGTGGCGGAACTTGGAAAACCATGCATCAGGAAACAGCCTGTCTCTTTGAAAAGACATTTAAAATTGAGCAACACCATCGGGAGTTAATCACCTTCTGCTTCTAATAAACTATGATAAAGAAAAAAAATACTTGAAAATGAATGAGTTGTGACAACTGTATCAGCTGCACCTGATGTATTGCGCTTGGATTCCCACATCGCTTTCACACCAGCAGAGGCAGGAGCTCTGAGCTACAGTTCCTACAGGCTCCCTGTCTGCCCAGAATCACAGTGAAGCATGAGGTTCACCAAATCATTCTCAATTTAGTGGCAGGACAGTTGGTAATCCAGCAGTGGCTTCACTTTCTCTCTACAGATGAGGTTGATTAGAGCCTGGAAAACAAATGCACTGAGATGGCAACTAGCAGTTGGGCGGAGTTCTACCCAAAATGGGATTGGTTTCTTCTACCTGCCCCTTCCTTCAGTGACACTGGTCCACCTGGCTCGGTCGCACAGATTTACAGAGGTCCCACATCTAGTTGCTTCTTTTAATGCTTTTCAGAGATGATGTAAGGCTGTCAAACCAGGCTCAGCTGCAGATGCCAAACCATGACTCTTATCTGAGCCCCCTGAAGATGCAGTAAACAGGAATTAGTTGCAATAGCCATTGCAATAGACTGGCACTGGACAACACTCTGGTTTTCTCTCTTTTTCTTACAGTCTTCATGACTCGATGATCTTAAAGGTCTTTTCCAACCTAGTTGCTTCTATGATTTGATGATTCATTAAAAACACAAGACTTTGGAGGCTTTTGAGGTGTTCAGTGCTAGAAGAGTAGTGAGGCTGAAGTTCCTGCTATGGCACCAGGGCACTGCTCCTGGCACGACAGCAGGCCAAGACCATGCTGCACTGGAGCTGCTGCAACACCCCAGTGCTTACCCACTGGGAAACAGGAGCTGTTGAGGCCCCACACAGGTTTTGGAGACCCTCCTTCCCTCAGCTCTTTGAGAGACATGGCTCACACCTTGCTGAGCTCTGCCAAGATGCTGATATGAAGACTACAAGGTGAAGAGGCTCGTGACCTCTCCCACCACATCCTGTAGTCAGCTTGCATGGATGTAAATGGCTAATCAACACCAAATTCTTTTTCTTTCAAATGCTAGGGCTGGGATTATTTCTGTCATGGCATGCTGTTTGTAAAATATACTGCACTATAACTGCATTTGTAGCAGATTGCTGGAGCTTTGAATGGCATAGCATTTGATAAAATGCAGGCCAATAACATACAAATGGCAGTGCAATTTTCTTCTTCCAAAAAAAGGCGTCAATTTTACTTATCAGTGCAAAGAAAATTGATGTTGTCACTTAGAAATACCTCCCTCTTTTCATTTCAGATCTCTGAGAATGGCAGAGAGAAAAGCTGGAGATGCAAGATAGACCACAGTGATCTAAGTGGAAAAATACAGTCACCCCTGATACATGAGAGCATGATGAGGATAGTCTGTGTGCTACCAAGTATTTGAGTCCTATGAGACTTGCTATTTTATCCATCATAAAGAAGGACTGGCCACCTGTTGCACAGTGAGTATGAGAGATGGAGACAGAAACTAAACCTGAGACTTTCTCTGCTTTTAGCTATGCATGCAAGGTTTCACTGTAGGCAGAGGTAATGGTTATTTAATTATTAGTATTCATTATTAGTAACTGGAACTGTATATAACTCTTCTGTAAGCCAATCTCACAGTAATCACCGCAGAGACTCACTTAACGGAGGAGTGCAGACTGCAGAGACAGTAACACTCCTCCTAGTCCTCATGTTGTGGCTCACATCAGCGGTTAGACCTTAGATGGGTCCTCCAGACTCCACTATAGATACACTCCCCTCTGTCAGACTAAAGCCATTTCCCCTTGTCCTCTACACAATCTCACCAGGCAGTATAGCGTGACCTGCCCTGGCCTGGTACCTTGGTGCCAGGACCTCGCCTTCTCCTTCATGAATATGTGAACATGATGGTTTATCCCTATTTAATGCCAAATTAGACAAGAACAAAAAGTAGACAAGAACAAAAGCATCTCCATTAAGAAGTGTTGACTGTTATTTGTTAAAGCATACACTAAGACCTAAGACTGGTCACTAGACTAAACCAGCTCCATTGCTCCACCAGAACAAGCTTTACTATAGCTCTAAACACTGAGGGTTAATGATGGTTAGTCTTTGGCTGGCTATCATAGAAGCAGAAATGCTTAAAAACTGTTCTAAAAGAGATCCACAGGGTGTGAAATACACTGTATTTTGGTTAATTAGTTAATGTTGTATAGCATTTTCTGGAGAAATTAAGTGCCAAGAATGATCATTATTATCAACAGTCTTTTCTTTCTTCAAGCCCTTGCCAATAATGCTTTCAGGTTTGTTTTCAGGGCTAAATTAAGCACTTCTGTAGTGCTGCTAGGCAAATGTTAAGCACAGCCAAACAACCTTACTTTTCAGCTCAGTCCTTCCAGATTTGGGTTGATTTTATCTGTGCTTTGTTTTACAGCTGGCTCCCTTCCGGTTTAAAAGAGCAGTTGAAGCCCTCTTCACAGCTGATGACCTTTCCCTGGACTACCCACATCTAAGATAGTCAAAGACATTTAATTAATTGGACTTCAACAACGTGCAAGAGTGAAAACAGAGCTGCAATGCAAGAACAAGCACAAAACTAGACACAAAGGAAAGAGGGATGGAGTATTGACTAAAATTACTGAAGATAAACATGGTCTCTTTCCTAGAGAAGAGATTGGTTTGGGTTTTTTTTTGCCATAACATGATGCATAACACCTCTTCTTTGTGTGCTGGATTAAGAACTTCATGAAAAAATACCTGCTAAGGTAGTGGAGGCACAGCATGAGATTAGTTATTAGAGACAGGACCTACTTTAAGTAAATGTCCACATACCTGAGCTATTAACAGAGGAACATACAGGAAGTAGGAAAAAATCTGCTGAAGTTTCTTATGGCTCAAGCTCAGAAATACTTATTTCATATTTTGTTTTTATGCAATACTGTGGCTCAAAAAAGAAACATGCTGGTGAGGGAGAATGTGTTTTAGTACCTGACGAGAATCAGGATGTGCTACAGGAAGATATAGATGATTTTGAGAAATACAGCCTAAGAAACTACTGTAATTGTATGCTGCAGCCCAAAGAGGAAAGTGACATATTTAGGAACTGCTATCAAAATTTTCTACTTTAATTAATATTATAATCTAATGGAAACTCATGGAAAAGAGAAAGATATGAACATCATGAAAGCATCAATGAGCAAGTCTAAGTTACCTTTGTGACATTTCTTTTAAGGATATTTCTAGCCTTCAAATCATTTAGAATGTATGAAAATGTGACTCTCCATGTCTTATACATCAGAATACCTTTTTTTATGTATCTCATTATCTTCTTGGTGCCTCATCCATGTGTCACAACCTTTATATGTTGGGTGGGTACTTAATACATCCTTCCCTTTGTGATCTTCAATTTGGAAATTGGGATAAATATCCTGTTAAGCAACTGAAGGGAGAGAATTGAGTAAAATGGGAGAAGATGGAAGGGAAAAAAAACGAAGAGGAGAGAGTAGCTAGGAGACCAGGTCTGCATTTTCACTCAGTTTCTGTGAATCACATAAAAGTGATTCAAAAGGGTGAATGGCTCGAACAAGTGCAGGGCACTGCATTGTCATACTGCCTTCCTGCGAGATGTGCATGTGAAATGCTTTTTATTGCTGTGAGCTTGGAGGGTTAAGAGCACTGCTCTGAGTTTTGAATTTTGCTTACAGAAGGGATTTGAGTGTATTTATTACATTCCTCACCAGCTACCTTGTTCTGAGTGTTGTAAAAAAAGCAGTACTTGCTATTCTGGTGAATAAAATCCACTGGAATGTATTTTTAAAGCTGCCCCTACAGTCTGTCAAGTGTCTGTCCAGGTCATCATAAATATGAAATAATAGAATTGAATTGCCCAGTATTCCTCTGGCAGATCAATTATCCAGCTTGATACAGGTCCTTCATCTGTTTTTGCTGCCTCTGGCACTTCCTTAAGAAGCTATGGTCAGACTGCTGCTCCTTGCAAGCCACTGGGTATTCATTCTACACCAACAGAGGATGCTGCAGTAGCAAATAAAAACAGCCAGAAAGCTAATCAATAGGAAGAAATTCTACCTACATTTATTTTGAGGATTGTTTGGGCTCCCATAAAGCACAAGGCTTCTCTACATCTCTGACAGATAGTTATCAAACTGTCTCTTGCACAGTCAACACCATCACCGAAGCGAACACACACGATTTAAGAGCCTTTCATATTTGGCTCATAACTTTATTTTTGGAAGAAAATTAGAACTTTGTCAGCTTGAAGACTCCACAATAAAAACAAGATCATTACTCTTTCCTTGCTGGTGAAAGCTTTATGGCTCAAACAGCATTTCTAATCCTTTATGTCCTGTCTTGATGATGCATCTAATGAATAATCTCCCTTTCTCCTCTATAATTCACTTGACAGCAAAATGATGTATTTTAAAAATCACCCAACTTTCTAAACAGTATCTTATCTCCCTCATTCCCATCCTAATTTTGAAGTTAATGCCTCTTCTCCATTTTATTACCTTCTTTAACCCAAAAATGCTCCCCAACACTGTCAATCAGCCATCTGTCTGTCTCCACAAAGCACTTTCGCTCCTTGCTCCAGCTTTTGCTCCTGGGGCAGGATATGCCTTCTCCAGAAACACTGTTCACAGACAGGGACCTGCAGCCTAATCACTTTGAGAAAAAAACATATTAATTCATGGTCTTCTTTTGCAGCCCAAGTGCTCAGCAGAACTGAATACCTGCAGACTATAGTGGCCAGGAATGGAGAGTAATGCTAGAAGTCTAAACCCAGGATATTCAAGTCTTCTCAAAGAACCGACTGTTGTCTTCTACTGAAGGTACAGAGTAATTAAGAAAAGGGGAATACGTTGGTGGGCTTATGGGCCAGTTGAAGAGAAAATTATTTCCATGAAGATTGCTTTTAATCAGTCACGTGGCAAGGTATCAAAAGCACAAGAAGATTTATTACCTTCACCTTGAGGCTGATACATAGCTAGTTTTAGTTACCTACAGCACATAGACTTGTAACACTGGGATTAAAAGGTTTATATGACCTACTTCCTATCATCTTCACTAATGAATATCAGCAAGAAAATTCCAAAACCAAGTAAAGACTGAAATATACTGGAAGGTTGGGGTGTCCTAAAAGCATTGAAACAGAGAGAAAAATTACAGAAAGCTGTATGAAAAGCAGCTTCAAGTATAGGGGGCAAGTGATCCTGCCCACAAGTTGTCCACGCAAGACTGCACACACATTAAGTTGGCAAGTTAACAGCAGTATGAGAGGGAACATGATAACTACTTCCAAATAATTCTAAATTGTCTAAGATGTAAATTTAAAAAATGCAGAACCATTCAGGGTAGTTTGGGGTGAGAAAGAAAAGGTAAAAAATGGATCAAATTTAGGAAAAAAATCTTTCCTATTAGGAAGATTTCTTGACATTGAAATACTGAAGTCTGAGGGTTTTCTCAGTTTCGAATATATTGGAATGAGCAGAAACAGAGCAATTTCACCCCATACAATTTGCAGGTGGAGTAAGGTATCTGACCCCCCCTTACACCTGACTCTCCCAGCACATTTTAATCTTAGGTCTCTGTATCTTAGCCATAGGCTTGTTGAACAGAAAGAGTTTTCATCTTCATTTATCCTGGAGGAAATCATGCAAGCAGGTTTTCATCAACAACTAGCGGCAGCCGAGATGCATTTCCTACTGCGTCATCTGTCCGTCTGTCTGTCCAGCTGACCACCATTCATGGAGTGAGGCTGGGAGAGGCGCGCAGTCAGCAACTCAGAGTGAACTGTAAGAGTACTTCAACATATCCTGGAGTCACACAAGTGCCATTGCTGTGCTGTGAGACCCTATGTCCTGCTATGTCCATTAGATACAGGTGTATGAAGAAGGTGGCTTCTGTGAGCACGTTCAAAGCAAGTATTATCAATGGCTCTTTACTCCTGAAGGACGCATCCATTAAATAAAGATACATGTGCTTCCTTCTTTTCACGCTAGAGCTAGGAGCTAAATCACACAGTTTTATCACAAATGTAGCGAGAGCTGATATTCCTCTTAAGGGCCTATTTTATTTTCTAAGTACATTACGATTTTTTTATGTTGCGGAGAAACATCCGTAAAATGTGATCCCACAGTGCTCAGAAAAAGTAGGCAGAGAAAGGGAACCTTTGTATTCCTCTTAATGAATCTGAGGGGGCTGACTTACAGTTCTTGAATGTTTGAAGATGGCAAAGATTAATAAGACAGCAGACACAAATCAATCATAGGTCTTGTATTTTATAAATAGAGTTTTGAAGAACTTTTCCATTCTTCACTTCCTCAGCAAGATTAAACCTCAGCTCCTTTGGCAGGACTCTCCCCCTTGGGTTGCGTGGTGATTTTTTTCTCTGCAGAAAAGATGGGACCAAAGGAAGAAGGGGAGGAGAGGAGAAAGAAGAGGGGCTGAAATAAATTGATTCCAAGTTTAATTCCAAATAATATTTTAACCTCAACAAAAAAGCTGCAGGGTTGAGCAGGCACCATCAGCAAATTCCTGTTCTGTCCCACTGCTTGAGGCATCTCCCTGAAGCACGAAAAGCCAGTCACCATTCTGCGAACACATTATGTCCAAAAAGGAGGCAGAAGTAGCTCCTACTGATAGCTCCTCAGAGTTATGGGTAAGGAACGTGCCTCCCCACCATGGACTGCACCATAGAGGTGCTCCCCAAGTCCCTGCCCAACCTACTATATCCACCCTCACAGTGCAGCACTGCAAGGTGGTATGAGGCCCAGAGGACATGTAGTCACCTTGACTCAAAACAACATGTTTAGGAGAGAGCAACTACATGGAGCGGAGTTCCAGGCACTGGTTTGGAAATGGGCGCCCCAGAGCTGCCTCTGTGCTGCTGCAGAGCAGTATTGAAATCAAGACTAGATATCTTGCCAAAAGGTGTGCTTGAGTTAGACACAATGTCTTAGGCTCACCAGAAAAATAATGAGATGAAAATCTACTTTGATTTGATGGTCAGACTGTGCCCTCTGGTCCTAAGACACCATGGCTCCATTAATTGCAGCAGATCGAACAGAGCTTGTCTCAAGACAACTTTGACATTTCATTGTTATATTAAACCATTAGGCTTTTTGCTTACCTTTTCTGAGCTGCATGTTGTCTTTTTTAGGACTGGGGTTCATAGAATAGGCAGTATATCTTCTTTCACAAAGTTGTCCAAATTGTGCTTGAATATCAGTCTTCCTCAGGGCCAAGAGTACTGCTCTAAATTGGAAAAAGTTTCAGCTGAGATTCTGAACATAGGCATGAGAGAAAATCAAGTGACTTTTATATTGCATATTGGTCATTAGGAAAAGTGTTTCCAGTTCATTCTACAAATATTCTCTAGCAAAATTCTGTAGTTGCTCAAAACTTCTTTGCAGAATCACTGACATAGGTATTTCCTTTGTATTTCCTGACATTTTAATGGTCTTCTTGTTACACTAGGGCTTACTATTCTTTACAGTGCACAAAAAGGCAGTTTTCACTCAGTAATGGCTATTTTCTTGGTCCCCTCTATAACTAAGTCAAATGAGATTCTCATAGCTTAATTTTCCATGTTCTGCACAAGCAGGTCAGTTTACAACTCAGCGGAAGCCAATCTAGTTGCCCAGCT
This sequence comes from Coracopsis vasa, assembly GCA_026283785.1. Taxonomy (NCBI): domain Eukaryota; kingdom Metazoa; phylum Chordata; class Aves; order Psittaciformes; family Psittacidae; genus Coracopsis; species Coracopsis vasa. Next base: position 31,763 of record JANHGB010047011.1, read on the forward strand.
TCAGTATCTATGTTTATCCAGAAATTCTCTCCTTTAAAGCAGGTATTATTCATTAGGAACATGCTTATTCTGCTTCTGAAAGGTCAACACTAGCCTTTTGTCTTTAAAATATTCCCCAGACTAGGGGGAATTCTTAGGTGACCAGATATCTCCCAGGCAGATAAGAACTTCTGTTATTCCTTCTGAAAAAAGTAATAGTGATGCAAGACTCCATGTTGTGTTCTCAGGTACTGAGAAACCTTGGGTTCTCTGTTAAGCACAAAAACCTAACCATGTTCTAAGACCTAGCGTAACAGGCAGACACTCAGAAGCCATTAGTTTTCTGTTAACTATTAGATGGTCCAGGAAGTCAGATGTGCCCAGTAAAGATGGAGGAGAAGTCTCTCATCATTGCATTATTTCACTGCTTTTGGTGCAGTTGCTTTTCTTAATTAAGTGAAATGAGGCCCTTTATAGTTCCCACCATAAAATCTCACTTAATTCATCATAAATAATGTCTCTAGAGCTCATTCATAGTAATAAAAATATATAGTGCATTGATTAAAACTGCTGCAATTTATACATATTAAATTTAAAGATGTACTATGGGGCATAATTCCTTAACCATGACGCTCTAGTTTGCATTTCATTAAAAATTCAGTAGCGGAGATTGCCATGTAGTGGCAAAACCAATACAACTTAATGAAAAAATTTCCCTATTCTCTGTTGGAAGCAATCCTTTCCCTGAAAAAAATGGCAGTAATAGTATTTTCTATAGATTTGGAAATAAGTGGTCAAGGCAAGGTTCAGGATCTTGAGTATCTCCAGGGAAGGAGACTCTACAACCAATTCCAATGCTCGGTCACCCTCACAGTAAAGAAGCTCTTCCTCACGTTCAGGTGGAACTTCCTGCCTTTTAGTTTATGGCCGTTGCCTCTCACCCCATTGCCTGGCATCAGCAAGAGGAGTCTGGCCCCATCCTCTTGACATCCTCCCTTCAGATACTTACACACATTGATCAGATCCCCCCTGAGCCTTCTCTTCTCCAGGCTGAACAGGCCCAGCTTCCTCAACTTTTCCTCACATGAAAGATGCTTCAGACCCTTAATAACTCTAGCAGCTCTTCACTGGACTTGCTTCAGGAGCTCCATGTCTCTCTTGTACTGGGAAGCCCAGAACTGGACACAGAATTCCACCTGAGGCCTCACCAGGGCTGAGTAGAGAGAGAGGATTACCTCCCTCAACCTACTGGCAATGTTCTTCCTAATGCAGCCCATGATACCATTGGCCTTCTTGGCCACAATGGCACATTTCTAGCTCATGGACAACTTGTTCAACAGGACCCCCAGATCCCTCTCTGCAGAGCTACTTTCCAACCTGTACTAGTGCATGGGGTTATTCCTTCCCAGGGGCAGGATCCTGCACTTGCATTTGCTGGATTTCAAAAGGTTCCATCTCTCCATCTAGATCCTTCTGAATGACAGCACAGGACTCCATGGTATCAGCCATTCCCCCCAGTTTTGTATTGTCAGAAAACTTGCTCTACCCATCCAAGCATTCTACCCATCCAAGTCATTGATGAGTAAGTTAAACAATACTGGAACCACTATTGATCCTTGGGGGGGCAACACTAGTTACACATCTCCAACTAGACTCTGTGCCAGTTTTTAATACGTTCAGTAGCAGTAAACAGCATTGCCTGTTAGGTTTAATCATTAAGTATTTCCTTTCCATTTGTTTAAAACAAGACAAATGCAGAAACTGAAACTGCAGGTCTGCTCCATCAGAGAGCACTTCATACCGTCAGCAGTGTAAATGCGCTCCACATTAGCTGAAAGCTCAGCTCTGTGAGACCACTAAAAGCAGCAGTAAGCTCTCATAAACCAAAACAAAACACACCACCGTATTTTAGATTATTACAGAACATTCCTGGTGAGCCACGTTCTGAGCTCCTGAACATTAAGGCTTTCAGCTGTACAAGCTGATTTCCAGCCTGCGGTTCCTCACTGTATTCCTACAGCCAGAGGACATCTTGTGCACGCCACCACATTCATGCATGCCCTGAAATAAGCTGTCCACCTACCTGTGCGCTGTCAGTCACCACGTCATTTGCCATGAGCAAGATGGTTTCAGCTTGACCTGCCTTTAACTCATCTGAATCAGAGTTCTCTTCACGTTAGTAAGGATCCCATGAGTGTTTGCTGTATGTTTCACTATCCACAAAGCTATTGGCTTTATGTTTTATAGTGACATCGAAATGAAACTTTGTCCATGCCAGTAACAGTTCCTGTCAAGACAAGGACACGCTATCCATTTATCTCCTGTGCACCTGCCATCGTAAATTCTCCCTTTCTACAGACCTGATGCATACAGGCAATGACCTGCCAGGCTTTCTTCCCAAACAGGCATAGAAATGAAAAAACATTGCACGGGCAAAGCAGGAGAGGGGGGATGTTACTAAAACCCAGTTATAATTAAGGACAGAAACATTGCCATTGAAGAGGATAGATTTTTACTTCTGATGCCAGCCAAGAGCGATGCCAATTGAACAAAGAAGGCTCCATCAGATTTAAAGCACTCAGTGCAGCAGGAGTGGTCTGGGCCAGGTTTTAGTCTGTAGCAGAGGACCCTTTTTCAATGGCACCCATTTACACCTTGAAGGCAGAGCAATGCTGTGTGTCATTCCATCCTCCTCCTCCTCTATCACTCACTGGGCTGAGATCTGCAGTGGACCAACCTCTCCCCTGAAACCAAGGAGAAATCTCCAAAGCCTGCGGGAGCCTGATGTTGTGTTTGGCTTGAACCCATTCCCAGACTGAGGAAACCTTCCAGCTAAGGAAACCAATCTTTGGAATGAAGCAGAATAGAAATTTGATGCATAAAGATGAGCCTCCTGTCCCTTCCAAATGCCATTGACCACTAAAGGTGGTTCCCCTCCCTGCCCTGCTTATCTCTGTGGAGCACCACAGCCAACAACTCCTCAGATATCCTCTACTGATGAATATTCTTCTAAAGTTAACTGTCATCATAAAATAGGAACAAGATTGTGCTTTATAATTCCCTGGGGATCTTCACTTTAGCCAGCTGTGCTCAAAAAAGGAGAGGAGGGTACAGGAGCTTTCATTGCATGTGTGGAAACAAGCAGAAATACATTGGGAAGTAGAAATACAACTCACAGCTGGACAATCCTTAGCTCCAGGTCCTCAAAAAGATGCATCAAAACCTGCTGTGAAAGCAACCCACTTGCCTTTGACAAAGAGCTGGACTGCTAGTGAGCTATGCAGATGCAAGCAGGCAGAGTTTCTCATTAATGACCGATGGCACCACATATATCCTCTTTTCTTCCACCAGTGCTTTATTTACTTTCTTTTCTAATTATCTGCTTTCTTTTTGAGGGTGAAGGGTAAACAGTCATTACTTGGTGTCTTTTATGTCTGAGTTGTTTTCATGGATCCAGGATATTTGCTTCCTTTTGGGCTGCCAAGTGAAAAACCCTACAGCAATTAATGTAAAAAGTGAGGGTTGATTGAGTTTCCAATGAAATAGTATTGTTCTTAATAATATCAACAATGCTGATGGCCATAATCCATTAGTAGTGGGGAATTTAATATCAGAGACAAGGAGATAGCTTATAGCTATCACATGTCTGCTAGGAAATGATTGTGAAAGGTGTTTTATTGCAGAGGATTCGAGACTTAAGGCAGTGATGGAACAGGCTGAACGCAGAATGGTACTGCAAGTGCTGGAGGAAGTACTGAGACACCACAGTATTGTTCATTCTCTTTGCTTTTCCAGCAAAGCTTAGCTGCTACATAGAAGAAGACAAGTCTGTGCGCAAGTACTAGATAGAAACCCAGGAGATATGAATGCTGTTTCAGGTTACCAGACAAGAAGCACAGCAGTAAACATTAAATCTGTTGTCTGTGTACCTCCTAGCAGCAGCAATTCAAAGGAAAACTCATAAAGACTAAACATCTTCCTAGCAGAAATTAATCTTGTAATTAGTAGTCATCTTCTTATCAAGCAGATGCTGATTGTAGAGGCTGGGAAAAGATCATAAAAGAGATCAACCTGCAGCAATAAGAAACCAAAGGCCAGTGGTAGTACCTCACCCAAAAATGGCAATATAGCTGTTCAGCAAACAGCTGCTGCCTGTGACCATCATTCCCTCATTTCTGGACTTTCCAACTGTGTTTCACTGAACTAGGTGCAGCCCCATGGACTGAATCTGACAGCTTCCCTACTTGAGAACGTTTGCACTTACCTTCCACACTTCCAGCTACAGAGGTGCCAAACCTGACCTTTAACAAAACCCTATCTAATACCTGTGTTTTTCTTTCTTCTTTGTGTTTTTATGCTTCTTAATCAAGCAGGAAAAAAAATTTAAAAAGACAAATTATTGCTTTAAATATACAGAGCAGTGTCTGCCTTGAAATGAAAATTCAAAACAACTGCTGTGTTCTAAAAGATCTCCAGGTTACAGGCTTAATATGAAGCAGTTCTCAGTAGAATGTATTTTACTGGCTTTCCAAATAAGAGTCTAACCATGAGTAGAGATCTCCTGAATATTCCCAGTGTAAACGATCAATTAAAGAACAGGCAGCTGGATGTTTGCAATCTGTCTTTTAGTAAACATTTCCCTTTCTCCTCCTCAGTTGGAAAATTTCTGCTGGGTCCTGAATGGTGGAGACCTTGAGGAGCCTTCGTGTTGGGAAAATAATGGGGTCTTTTCCTTTTGTCTTTTTGCTTACACTGATAAGGATATTTTAGGAAAATCCTGCTAAGCCTTTTTTCCTAAATCCATTCCCCAGCCAGCCTACCATAGTTATTTGTCTTCCAAAAGTCAAGATTTATTGCAGTGAAAAGAGCTTAGAAGCAGGACACCCATTTTAGCAGTGATCAGAAAGAAATACTACATATGACTGAGGTCTGTATGTTATCCACCTCAAAATACCTGACCTTGTTTAGCAGCACTTCAGCCATTAAGTTCAGTTTTCTGCTATTGCAGACATCACTTTATATAACACACTTTAGACTTCACCTTACATGCAGTCCAGCTTTTTGCTCTCGTTCTTCCTACTGGAAGACAGATTAGAAATTTGGTTAACAGCTAGAAGCCTTTTCAAATATTCATTCTCAGTGTATTCGTAGGTAATATACACTCATTTGCTCTTGAGCCAATGCTAAATGTACCTTTTCTTTCTCTGATTTTTATCTCTCTGATTCATGTATAGACACCAGTCCTAAGGAATATAGTCTTACCTACTTAAACATGATGCAGCCTAGAAATAGTGTCCTAAGATCAGGTAGTCCCTGCGATTCATAACTCCCATAGCCGTCAATTAATGAACTCCTGAGCTACATCTCTATCAGCTATACACTTCCAGTGTGTACATAAGACCTGAGCAGCTCATAATTATTCAATACTCAACTGATAAAATCCAGTCACTTGCCCCTTCAGTCATTTCCAGCTGATCAGATCTCTATTTATAGAATAGTTCTGTTGTTAAGCTGAAGCCCATGACACAAGTTTTCACATACTGTAGTTAAGGTGACGATTTTTGTTCTGTTGTATTGAACTGGCCCCTTTAAATTTCAGCACTCAATCACAGATTGAAGAATTTGATTCATGGGAGAATTTGATTCATAGGATGAATACACACAGTATTAATCAATGACTGGTGTTGTGCGCAATCTTCTTCATGACCAGAAATGCACAGGTCCAGAGACACTCTATACTTGCCAAATGGGAAGTACTCACTCATTTAAATTCAGAGCAAAAGGAATGTTTTGCAATCCCAAACCAAGGAAAATTGTGACTGGGCCACCATGAGTCCAAACCTTGTGAAATGCCATCAGAATAACTTGCATTTTGTTTATCTGAATCATGAGCTCAATCAGGAAAGACAAATTTTAGGAAGACTAAACTTTGACAAACGTAGTATTTCCTTACTTGAGGGTAAGCACAATCCAGGTGTGATCCCACAAATATGTCCTACAAAGTGCACAGAGTGCTGGAGCTTCAGACAGGGTTCTTCCTGCAGCACAGACCCCATTCTGGCAAGAGTTCTCACCAGGCTGAGCTCCAATAGAACACCTCGTTATGTCCAAGACTCACCAGAATTCCTCAGGTAATGTTGAGAGGTCTTTCCTTCTGCTACAAAATACTCAACATCATCCAGGATCATCCCCAGATTGTTCCATTGTCCTGGATAGTGACAAGATGAAAGAGTGTTTAAAGTGTGAATTTTGTCTTTTAGTAGTGGGATGCACAGTGAGACAAGTTTAATGGTTGAGATGAAAGTCAATACATGGTTTGTAATGACAACAAAAGAATAAAATTCACTTCTTTTGCTTGGAAAACCTGTCTTTTTTTCCCCTATTCTCGTTTTCTACAGCAGCTGCATCGTTTTTATTCCTATGTGAGGAAGGAAGCAAACCCAGAAAATTTCATCTAGAAAAGTAAACACTCCTAATAATATTTCACACTGGAGAAATGTCTCCCTTAGTGCATACCAATTCTCTAAAGCCAAATTCTCTAAAGGCAGCACATTGAAATTACATAAAGAGATTGTTCTTTTACTTTCTCCAACCCGACCCACAGAAAAGCAGCTATTTGATTGCTATGTTATACATTGCCTGTTGTTTGTCAGCAGGAAAAACTTCAGAGTTCTAAAAATGCTTATTGCTTTGAAAGCAATAATGAAAACTGTGCTTGCCTTCAGATCAGCTATCACTGTTTTTTCCTGCAGAGACTGAGAGAAATATGGAGAGGTGAAATTCCATGTTGTTATGTATAAAATAGTCTTTAAAGTAGTGCATGGGGAGTTAGCTTTATTGAAATTAATGGGTCCTATGAAGCTAAATCCCTGCTCACTACTTATAAAACATAAAAGATAGCAAATTTGGAATCTTCATCATAAAACACAAATTAAATCAACACAATCTACTTCAGAGAGCATGAATATATTTCATTTCATTAGGAAATAATAAGCCATGCTGGCATTTGAACAGAAATGCAGCCTGCTTGTTAGAAGACACATCTTTTTCATAGCAGAGTTTTTTGCCCTTAGATCATTATCAGCATCACAGGGTCTCCACAGTACAATGGTTCTCACATCAAAATGAAGCTCTTTATTTCCTTCATGGATGGTGGGAAGCTTGCCATAATCCCAGCCATGATTTCACTGCATCTTCAATGGAGCTATGATAATGCATTAAAATAAAAGAAACTCTACCCTGCAATATTTCTCAACCTAAGGAGAGAAACAGGACCAAGGTCAGAAGGGTATGTAAGACAACTGGAAGAGACATTATTGGATCGAGGTTATGCAATATATCAGCAAAGAATTGGTGAGAAAACCTGTGTTTTCTAAGCCTGATTGTTTCTAACCTGGCTATTAGACCAGGAGTCAGAAGATGCTGCACAGTGGCAGCGGGCGGCACATGGGCTGAGCCTGACACAGAGGCACTGTGAAACAGGAACATGTGTCTTGAGATGCAGCTGAGAAAATATAGTTTGGCAATGCTTGGGAACTTTCCAACCTCTGCACTAGCTCATGTTGGCCATCTTAACTAACTGGAAGTTGACCAACGCGAAGGGCATGGAAACTGTGCAGCTGGGAGGAAATCTCTAGAGAGGACTCTAAGACTCATGGAGCTTCCAGAAACCTTTTTGGGAAAGTCCTTTCTATTCTCCATTCACACCTCCTGCACTTCTCACGGATCATAGAGGTGATCTCTCAGAGTTACCATTATTTACTCCACTTCTGAAGTGTCCACTTTCAGGCACCTTCCATCCTGCTATTATGTTCACCTCATTCCTTCTCTAAAAGTCCTTTCTTACCTGAAGCACAGCAGGTAGCTGGGTTTCAACACTGTATGTTCTTCATTGTGTGTTTTTATTTCTTATGTTTCCATAATGCATTTTTACCAGATAAGTGCTTGTTAAAGGCCAAATCATACCCCAGTGCTCTAAAACCAAAGTGGCAGCACTGGTTACAGAACACCTACAAAAGATTAAATCCACTGTGAAAAGTTTAATCGCTTTCCCTTTCCACTGCTTCAACTGCTCATTTGTAAAATGACTGCAAAATACTGCCAAACAGCTTCATTCAATTTCCCTCTAGTGCCCAGGTGAATATGGGCAGTGGCCAACCTAAAAATAGGAAAACTGGGGCAGCTGAAGTTCATTTCCAGTCTAAGGAAGACCAGAGATGAAAATGAACCTGGTCCTGAATGCAGCTTTGTCTGTTTTCCCTGACACCTTTTTGCATGCTCAGTGGCACAGCAGTTGTCTTTCTTTCATTACGTGCACAAATAATATATTGGTATTACACTTAAAACATCTTTTATGTGGCTATAAATAATGGAAAATCTTAATCTGGAAAGAAAGGTCCTTTAAAACCCCCTACATAGCAAACTGGATGTTTTATTTTTGAAAGCTTGATTTATTCCACTGTTTGCTCACCACTTTTGAAGCAAGAATGGGCTGCTGTAAAAGGGAGTCTTCCTCACTGTCACGGTCTTTCTTCACCTTCTGCTTCCTAGCAGAAGTTTAGCATTTGTTCAAAAGATATGTTCCTCTCCCCTCCCACCCCCAAATACAGAATATACCATCATGTTCCTTCATACATAAATATTCCCCAAAAAAGAAATAGTAACTAAGCAGCACAACGATGTGCCCCCTTTTACTGTCATTTCTTCCTGTCTAAAACAGTGGAATAGTCAACTGTCTGTTAGATGCAAGGTGAGCTAGTGAGGGGGCCTCTGTTTGCTGCCTTGGGGACCTGCTTGCTGAATCTCAAAGAAACCTGAAACTGGGCTACTCATCTGCTGCATGTCAGGAGGTGAACAGGACCACAGAATCAACTCAGAGAATGATCCATGCTTCTGCTTCTTAGCAACCTTAGGCAAAAGTGAGAGGCAGGGATGAAAATGAGACCTCCTATAAAGGTGGTCACTTACCACAACACTACCATAGATTGGATGGATACACTGACAACGAATCAACTGTGGGCTCAGATTTCTTCTTTCATTCAAGGGAAACTATTACTTTGCTTTGTAGCTACATGCACACACATGAAGATAACTCCAAGGGCTGGAGCACCTCTGCTATAGAGACAGGCTGAGAGAGCTCGGCTTGTTCAGCCTGGAGAAGAGAAGGCTCCAGGGAGACCTTAGAGCAGCTTCCAGTGCCTAAAGGGGCCAACAAGA
>JANHGB010047012.1:0-21355 GCA_026283785.1 Coracopsis vasa
TTCTGCCTTAGATCTAACCTGAACTTCCCCTGTTTCAGTCTGAACCCATCACCCCTTGTCCTATCGCTGCAGTCCCTAATGAAGAGTCCCTCTCCAGCATCCTTGTAGGCCCCAAAGACTTCTGATTTCTTAGCACAGAGCTCTGAATTGTGCTCACAGTCTTTGTTCTTCCTTAGTTTTGGTTGGGCATATGTTTTGTAGCAACACAGCACTGGCTTTTTTTCATGCTTCTCAAGAGATCCTGGCTGACATTTATCTCTGCCTTGGTTCTGACTCTGCAGAGCTCTTGATGCAATTTATTCTCTATTGAATTGTGAGCTTTCTCATAGCTGAAAATGAAGATGACTCAGATAATTTACAGCTGATTCAACAGCAGAAGGTCAATCTTAGCTTCTCCTTTACCCTTTGGGTACTCAGGATTTATTTCTGCCCAAGAAGGACATTATTTGTAATACCTCTCTTGTGTCATTTTCTCAGCTTCCCATTTTCTTCTCCTCTTCTTTATTTTTTTGGTTTCCAGGGTCTAAGTAGCTTATTAGAAGTCTTAAAACCTGGCCAGGAAGGCATTTAGTATTAGTATGTAAGATGCAGAACCTGCTTGCACATCAATGACTGAACTGCAGTTGTTCGAATTTATAGTGAGACTGAAAAGCCAGCAAGGAAGGAAGTAAAAAGTATTTCACATCTCCCATCAAAACAGGCATTCTTCACATCTCAACTCGTCAGACAGCCTTTAGTGTCATTTATAACTCTCAAAATACGTTTTGTCTTTAAATCTAGACTTTTATGTGGTTTTATTTCAATGAATCTTAAAGATACTGCACTGAAGTGAAACACTAGGTGTGGATCCTGGTGTCGTGGATGCTGGAGTCTGCTCTGAGATTAATAGAGTGTGGTTTCTGCTTTTACTAAATATATTTGTTGAACTGCCCCTGTTTCAGTTTGAACCCATCACCCCTTGTCCTATCGCTGCAGTCCCTGATGAAGAGTCCCTCTCCAGCATCCTTGGAGCCCCCTTCAGACACTGGAAGCTGCTCTGAGGTCTCCACGCAGCTTCTCTTCTCCAGGTTGTATGGCCTCAATTTTATCAGCCTGTTTTCATAGGATATATTCTCTAGCACAAGTCCTACAAACTCAAAGACGTATCAGATGATCACCCAGGATTCTTCTCCTTGCATATACAGCTGGAAAATCCTGTTATAGGTAATGACAACACAAGTTGGTCTCCCGAGTACTTTGGACTGCAAGAAAACCTTAGCAGGGGCTGGCACAGAGCAGGATGCCACACTCAGGGTATGGCTGGGGTGATGAGGCAGAAGCAGGAATGCAATTCCCCCACTGCTCTCCTCAGCTGTGTCCTGTCAAGGCTTCCAGGATTAAAAGATCCATTTAACACAGATTTACTCTTGTCACTTTTCAGATTACACCACCCAGACTCTCGCTCATCTCCCTCCGTTGTCATAAAAAGATTACATTTGCCTAATATGTATGAGGAATGTGATTATCGCTTATCCTTGTACCTGTGCAATACGAATTATCTTCAGTCTGCAATTATTCCTCCTTTCAAACCATTATTCTAAGGAACTTAGAGCTTGTATATTCTAGGACTTGCCATAATAGTGTACTTAAAAGACAAATGGTGCAGCTTTAAATAATGCAAATGCATTGAGTCAAACTTTTAAATCCTTTGAGTTGGTTGGTAACAGGAAGGAAAGTCCATTTTCTTACAGCAAACTAAAAACTGGCCAGTGAATGACAAATGGTGAAATATTAACCTAGGAAATATATGTGGCCAGGTTTACTAGAGAATACAGTTTACAGTATGAAATGCCACTCAGCATCACCAACTCATTGCCTGGCACAAATTATGGACTGAGCAACTTAGTTAAGAAGACAAACGTAACTATTTAAAGGTTTAAAAGAAACTATCTCCATGAATTATTTCTTTCTGGAGGCCTGCACTGAAATAGTCAATAATTAAGTTTCTATTTTATAAAGGGAAGGGCAGAATCTGTGTTATTTTACCCAATCTTAGGACTCGTGTCAGATGAAACGAAACATTCATCGAAGTCAAAAGAAGTAGTGAGATAAAAAAGAAGCTAAAGAGAGACTGAGGGTTATGACAACAAAACACTCAAAAATGTCCAGACTGGTATAAATGGAAAGAGTTCAGGAAAACAAGCAGCAGGGGTTTGGGCACAGGGAAGAAGGGACAGGAGTCTAAGTTGAGACAGAGAATGTGTTTTAAAGTTGAGCAAGTTTTGTTACTTGGGGCTTGAAACGTGATTGTAGTTTACAAATAATCCCACAGCAACAGGGAAAGGAAGGCAGTGAGCCAAGAAACCAGGTTTTCAATGACCCTGTAGTTGATTTGATTTTGTAAAACTTGGCAAGTCACTTAAGAAATTAAAGGGTTATCAAAACATTAACCAAGCTCTTAAAAGCTTATTTATTTGTATTAACAGTTACTGCTATTACTCAGTTTCAGATCTGCAACCATTTTTGCCTCTGCTGTTTTCTATCATGCCCTGTTTGGATGAGGAGACCTTGCTACTCAGTTGAATTCACTACACCATGCTTACAGCCAGTTCTCATTTCGAAGCATCATAATGAAACAAGAATGAATGTCTGTACTGGATCGTGTTGTTGATTATGGCTCCCTTTTCCCCATAGCTCTTATATACACCCAGTCACTCATTCAAATCCATAAGATGATCTCAAGAAACTTGGCAGTGTGCACCTGAGAGCCAGGAGAGAAAAAACATCTGCTATGGTCAACTCAGTTTTACAACTACAAGAGCCCTTATGGCACCTCAAAATACAATGCTGAACATTGAAGTTTTTAAGTGTTATTCATGCACCACACACACACTGCCATAAAATGAGCCCATTTCTCCTATCCTCTGATTAAACTTCATTAAAACTAACCATAACCTGATTTGAATTCAACTATGGGGCTGCAGATTATGCATGTGAACTCTACATATATTCTGTATACTTCTGCTTTTTGGCACTTTCACTCATCATGTAGACAAGTAGTAATCACCCTTTCTAAATAATTAGTAACACTGATTTGGTGGTACTGCCTATTTCTAAGGTCAATTCATCCAAATGTATTACCATCAGACTTCTCACGGTAGCACGACAGCCACAAAACATAACCATGGCAGGGGAGTTGGAACTGGATGCTCTTAAGGTCCTTTCCAACCCTATCCTATGATTCTATATTCAAGAGGAATAAAATTACTTCCAGTTCTTCAGAGAAGTTATTTCTTTCTAGAATCCTCTCCAGAAATATCCAGTATTTTATTTTCTAAGGTTTCAGATTGTGTAACAGAGCTTAACAAACAGTATTGAACAACAAGCCCAAATGTACAGACATCTGTGGCAGAACTGATCACAGTCACACCAGTGCCAACACAGACAATGTGGCTTCATGGGGGAGCAAGGGAGGGGATAGAAAAGACATAAAAGACAGGCACTGGTTACAGAGGCATAGTTATTACTTAATGCACTCTGCTTTCAAGATGAATCTTTAAATTGAATGAATCTAAATAACAGAGGGTTCTAAAGAATAAGAAATTGGGGTTGAAACAGCATTGTGAAAGTATCCAGCAGCACCATAACAAAGTCATTTCTTTAGGGGCCAGTTGTAGCTTCAAAGCAAAGATTTGCCTAGGGCAGAAACTCAGCACAGAATCTGCAACCTTGATTTTTAATTAGGCAAATTTTGAAAGCAAAATCTATTATTCCAAAAAGAAGTTTCCTACTTCAAGCTACACAAACTGATAAAATAATTGATCATTCTACATTGGTGATAAGAGTGTGTAAAATAGTTATTTATTAGCCTGATTTCAATGTGGTACCTGTGGTAACACTAACAAGAGCTTTGCTGCCCAATCAGCAGCAAAGAGTCTACAACATTTGCAGGACAAAAGCCACCCTGATGATTACATTAAACCTCTATTTTCAGAAACCTACTCACTGGTAGACTCTTCCCATAGCAAACACATGAAATACCTGCAAACATCACTTAGTTAACCTTTGCCACCATGAAGTGAGCAAGGATAGCAGCAGCAGAGTTCAAGAAACCTGGTTTCCTCAAGCAAAGTGTAAGTCCTCTTGGGTCTAGTACAATAGCTGGATTTACAGCACATCCTCTGCATGAGAGCAGAAGGATGGGAGGCAAGGCACAGATATGGTCATCATTCTGTGACTCTTCATGTTTTAGAGAGTTTAATAATGCTAAGATCTCTAACTCAGATTCAGCAGAAAAGGGTCAAAACAGCAAAAATTGTGGAGGTGACAAGGAAGGTGGAAAGGTAGAAAAAGAGGGAAAGATGGCACACAGGGAATAAGCTAGGCTAAAATTAAATGCCTCATCATTCTGCCTAGCCTAAAAAACCCTGAGTTTCAGGTAGCAACAAGCATTTTGTCTGTGAAAACGAAGCCAATTCAAAACACTTGAAGAGGCTTCAAATGAAGAACAAAGACTGACATTACTCTGAGGGAAGGCACTGAACCTGTCAGCATTTGATGGAGAGCAGGTTAACAGCTGGTTTTCTCGAGGCAGCACTGTGGCAGACAGACACCACTCGGGGCTTCAAGCAGCAGCAGGAGAACAAGTCTGCAAAGCAACCACCACCATTTTTAAGACAGTGTGTTGTTTAAGCCAGTCTTGCACAGGATCAGGCAAGACAGCAGTTAAAACATGCCAGTTACTTTCCACACACCCATTTTCTGCTGAAACCAAAGCAGCTACCACAGGGTTACAACAGGAGCTCAGGCAAAACTCTGATGCTGAATCAGCTACAGACTTGTGCTAAAAAGCACAGCATCTTCAACACTGGCCTTGAAAATCAGAATCCACTTTCAAAAGCAAACACCCTCTGTCATCTGCTTGGCTCCAGGGAGGATACTTCCACATTTATCCAGATTTCTCCATGATGTGAGCTTCAGGGCATATGTAAGCAGAGAAGGAGGCAAAGAACAGTGATGGTGAGGAAGGAGGTGAGATGGTGCTTTAAACTAAAGGCAGGGGCATTGTCTCCAGCACATAGATACACGTGCACACTTCTGCTTCGTATTCACATGCGTTTTGTGTATGCATTATAAACCCAAGTGAAAGATGCTCTGAACATCTGGGCTTAGAGCAGTTTTTATTCACCTCACAACTTCATGAACACTTTAAAACAGATGAAAACAAAAGGCAGCATACCCAGAATAAGATGAAGTTCATAATAAGGAGAACCTGGAAGCATGGATGCAGAGTACAAAGACACCTGAAAAAATATTGCCCCCTTTTTCATACGATAATTAAACATTAACTCTGCCCTCTATGATATTGTGGACACAGGAGCATACCAGCTGTATACATGGGCCTGTTATTCCTAATACACATCTCCAACACTAAGATCTTTTATTTCTGTCATCACCAGAGCCCTGGCTCTTCCTAACTCTGCCTGAAAGATCTGGCCATGTTCAGTTCACACCTGCAACACTTACTGGAGCTGGGTGCTCAGAGAGATCTAGGAGATGTGACCCACCAAGGACTCCAAAAGCTTCAATCTGATCAAGCATCTTTTCCAGTTGCTGTTTATTATTCTTAGGCAAAAATGAAGATGCTGAAAAGGTTCATTTCCAACACTTCTGCAGCCTCACACTGCCAGGCTAATTCACATAGGCCATGCGTACTGCATCTGTTTAGTTTTAGTGGCTACTAATTCAGTTAGTGCCTAATTCAACAGATAGGTGTTCTTTCCAACCTGTCTCCCTGATACATATCCTAAGTGGAACATAGGCTAAATTCTGTACTTACAACTGAGGAAAGAAGATATAATGCGTGTAAAGTCAGAGCTGGGAAAACCTTGTGTGCTATAAAAACAACTATAATACCTACTGCACATAGCCCTCAGAGGAGAAGTTATCAACTTAGGCACATAATTACAACAAAACAGGCAAAGCAAAGCAAAAACATCAGTCCCATAGCTAGCATCAGTCCAACAAGAAAAAGAAACCGAGCAATCCGGACCTTAAGAGACCAGCTACAGGCTTTCTGATGTAGGATACAACTGCATCAATTGACCATGCATCAGTACATCAAGCACAAACCAAAGACGATATAAGGAACCATCAAAAGGCACCAGGGAATTGGCATGGCTAAAAGGAAATGAGCCCTTACAGTCTGCATTAGCCACTGTCACATTGCTGAATAATACTTCATCTTAGAAGTACTTGGTAGGGTGATAACTAATCAGCATTATCAAAACAATGCAGCAATTTTTCTGGTCTCTTCATTAGGCTTGCAAAAATATCCATATGGTGCTTTCCTGTGTAAAGAAGGGTATTACCCTGGGAGTGTGGAAGCCATGATTTACATGAGTCAAAACCAAACTTGGCTTCATTGCTGTATGTCTGTCTTGGTGGGGGATTTAAACTCCAAATTCTCAGGGAAGGAGAAGAGCCATGTGTTCCCCAAGCCCCCATTTCAAGTAACAGTTCAAAAGTAGGAATTTCTACCCCTCTATGTTTCACGTATTCAGCAGATTATTCAACTGAAAACACATCAAGTCGTCCTTACCCCAGTACTGTAACCATGACTTCACTTCTGAAAAACAGGCCTCAGCCTCTTGAATGCCACCAAACATGTACCTTATCCTTTAGCTCAAATACATTTTGCATGACCTTACATGAATTGCTTAGATAAAAAGCCTTTTTTCTTCTACTTTTGTTATTTTAAAGTGCAGATGCATTTGAGTCATTTTCCCCTTTTGTTTCATATCCTTAAGATCCACAGCTTCAAAGACAAAATGTCAGCATGCAGTCGATTTATGACTGAATTCTTGAAGAGCCACTGAAGAATTACCTTGTCAATCACCCCAAGGACTCTGAAGGCCTTCAGTTCCTCGGCAGGGCTCCTTAGGTTCCAAGAGGGCCTTGAACTTAGTGATCCTGGAGGCTAATGGAAGATATCAAAGATGATACATCAATCAGGGTGGTACTTGAAGGAAGACTGCCTGCTGAAGCAAATGCCAGGCCGAAGGAAACTAAATTTATCATAAATCAGAGAGAGGGAAGATGAAAGGAGAAGTTTTCTGTTTGTCCTTAGTGGAAGGGAAGGGGAAAAAAAAAATAACAACTTGCAAGTAAATAGAAATCATTGAGATAACATTGAAAACCAAAATTTTAAAAGAAAATAGAATGAATTTTTCCATTTTCTATGCTTAATGGAACCTGGCAATTGATTACTCGAGTTCTTACCCATCACAATAATCAAGCAAAGCCTTATAGGTATTCTGGATACAAAATAATTGAGAGATCACTGAGGAGAAAGCAAATTAAGAGGCTTTTTAAGCCTGAAGAACATAAAATACAGAATTACAAACAGGGTCTCGTGCTCTCTGGTGAGCTTTATGAAAACCTTTTAGTAACAAGGTGCACAACAGAAATAAATCCCCAAATTGCCTTAGAAAAAGGATCTAGCTCTGTATCATTCACCTAGAAATTAACACCATAGCAAGAGAATTGGCAGGAGCTAACTATTCAAGCCCTTCATATGCATAGATTCTTGTCTGTGCTACGTTTTGTAGCTACTCAGGGCAAACTCAAACCTTGCATGTGAGAGAGGGGAACAACATTGCAACTGGAAGTCTTCTGGGACAAAGACCAACCTCTTAAGCATCACATATACCTCTGGCACATTAACAACCATTTGCAGGAGAATTCATCAGATCTTGCTCTGAACACCCATGTGAAACTTCTACTAGAACCACAGACCCAGGTCTCTTCCTCAGAAATAAGGTAAATTCATCTGCAGAGTTGTTGAACACCAAACTCCTTTTAAACATAACCTGGCCTTCCCGGTACGCTGCTATTGCACAAAGGTAAAGGAAGGTGAAAGGCTTCTAAGAAGTAAAAGCTGTTTAATTTGTCAGCATCCCGAAGTAATACATAACAAATATGTCACAAAGGAAAACTGCTGGAAAGCAATTATGCTGTGGATGAAATGTCTGAGTATCAAAGATCAAGAAATTTTTCCTTATGATCAGAAACTCCCAGAAAAACTGAAGATCCTGAACTAGGATAATTTCCTTTGCTTCCCCACAAATATTTCCCCTCTAGCATCCTTACTGTGCTATCCCCAAAGGCCAGAGCATCTCTTCAAATCCCACCCCAAAACTGGTTCTGCTTCATGTTGCCAGTCAACCAGCTTTTCCCTTTCCAAATTCTTTCCCCAAATCAACATTTATTTACGCATTGGCCACAAAATTCCAAAGAAAGGGTCATGAACACTTGTTCAAAAAGCATGGAGGAAAATGTGCTTTTGTGCTCACCTGCTGGGCTCGATGTTTAAAAGAGATTATTATGTACCTTCATTTATCTGTCACATAAACACTGCCAAGCAAGAGCACCAGCAGCAGTTATGATAAAACCACCCAGATTCTACATATTCTAAAGGTTTTAGCATGAAGAAGAAATTAAAAGCCTCTAAATGAACTTTTTCCTCCAAACCTAATTTAGGTTCCACATCCTAGTAAGCTGCTGGAAGGTCGAGGGAGTTCTTTTGTCGGGTTGTATTTGGAGTGTGTGCAACTCTGCAATAATGAGATATCTGCTTTGAAACAAGAAGTTGTGCTAACACAGAGCTTATCCATGACAAGATTTCAAAAGCATTCCAAGGAATATACTTAATGAAAGAGGCATTTCCAACTCCTCCTGACTGCTGTACAATATTTCCACTTCTATCTGCATGTTATTACCTTTTAGAACCATACCTCAATAA
This sequence comes from Coracopsis vasa, assembly GCA_026283785.1. Lineage (NCBI taxonomy): Eukaryota > Metazoa > Chordata > Aves > Psittaciformes > Psittacidae > Coracopsis > Coracopsis vasa. Next base: position 8,783 of record JANHGB010047012.1, read on the forward strand.
TCAAGCTTTTAAAGCTTTCTTATGCATAGCATTTCAACCATGAATGAAGTTCCTACATATCTACAGAAGTTAACTAATAGTTAACTATTAAGTTAACTAACTAATTAACTAGTCTAATAATGCTACAGAATCAGATTTCTTCACCCATCATATCTGAAGAGCCCCCAGAAAAACTCAGCATGTACTTTTGGGCCCTTCTCTAGAACATCACCAATGGTGGCACAGTCAGCAATACTACGTACACACACTGCTTTTCATATATGCACTACACAGACACTTCTTACCTTGACACGCTTTACAGTCACATCCACAGCTCCCAGTGGCTTCTCCATTTTTATCAGTTTCAGGTTATTTTTTGCTCTTTACAGCATTTTGGTTTCACTGTTGCAAAGTCTAATAGTAGAGGCCAGTGCTGGGGAGGCATCATATTCTGTCGTGAAGCAAGCACACTCTAAATAGCCAATTCCCAGAACTACAGCAGTTAAGCACTCTATGAAGCCTCCTGCTCCTCTGAATAGAGTGAAAAATCCAAGCTCAGCATCCAGCCATCAGTAATAAAGAAAAAACAGCTCTCTCATCAAAAATAGAGGAACAGAATAAAACAATACAGGAAGGAGTAACAAAAAAGCTTCCTTTGCCTTTAAAATAAGGCATTTATAGTCTAAAGAAAGTGGCAAGCTACCTCTGCTGGCAGGCAGCCATCAGCCCCTTGTCCAAATGCTCAGCATGCTGCTCAGGTACCCCAGCATCTTCTGTCCTGTGCTTAGACCCTCTGTGTTGTGAAACCATTTCCAGACTACTTTCTGAGCAGCACAGCTGGAGTTACCTGACTTGGGATTGGCATCCCCAGTTCCTTTCCCATCACCATCTTTTGGCTAGTGTGTGCTAATTTCAAGTAGAAAGGGATGACGCTGATTGTGATACTGGCCTTTGCAAAGACTCAGCAGCTTGTGGCCTCCACTTGCCTTTGGAAGGCTCTAGCTTTGCAAAGCTACACAATGAAACATGGCACTATCTCCTTGTCTCAGCTTTGGCATCACTGCCAGCAGTTGTAAGAGCAGGGGGAGAAAGAGAAGTATACCATAAGCCAAGCAAGAGGAAAAGCCTCTCATGTTGAACTCATTTAAGGCAAGAGCACTATCCCTAGCTCAGTGACACAAACACCATTGGGTAGAAAATGATGCTACTGCTGATGTTGCCACCTTTGACAGCAGTTACCAGAGAAGCTCAGGATACAAAAAGAGCACTTCCACAAACAGCAGTGCAAAGCTACACACCAAAATGTGATCTCCCCTTACCATTCAGAGACCGGTGTTTGATGACTTCTGTAACTGTAGCATGGCCAGGCCCTTATATATATACATGTATATATATAATGGTGCACAAAGAAGCAATTCTCAATATAAAAAGCTGGCATAAGTAGCATTATAAATAATTTCAAAGAGTGAAAAAAACCCCATGCATTATAAAAATACCAAAGCCAAACCAGACCCAAAGCCTGTACATGCAGCCATGCTGGGCCTTGCAGTTGACAGCTTTGTGGGACTGCAGCTTTCCAACTCTCAATCCAGTGAGATGCAAAGGCTGTGCTGTAGCTCGCACTCAGGTTTAGAGGTGGCTCCCCAGAGCTGCTACTAAAGGGGCACAGGAGAAAATACACCTTCAGTGTCTGCAAAATGGCCTGCTACTGCTGTTACACAGCATGCTTGAGTGCTTGTTGTCGAGAAAGCCCTTGAGGCCCCCGTGCTGTGCCAAAGGAGGAAGAGGAGGACAGCATTTGCTGCAGCTTGTTTTTCCAGAAGGTCTACATGCCTGTTTACAACCTGCAGAAGCTGCCTCCACATCTCCCATGGGTCACAGCAAGGCTCTTCTCAATGCTTACAATACCCTGTCAAGTGAATTCCCAGTTCATGGTCAGTCACAGTTGCGTCAATCCCTGTGCTTCTTTTCAGCCTTAAGAAATCTTCCATCCATCCGTAAGCCCTCTGCCCATAACCTTTTCTCAACAGTGCCAAGAGTTCTCCAAACACCTCCTCTTGTGCTCATCTCCTCAGCACTCAGACTTGCCAGCAGCAGGGTGGTTACTAAGGATGCTATCCTTGAGGACTACACTGTTGGCTTTTGTTGAGGGAAGGCAAGTAACAAACTACTATTGTTCGTTGTTTGGTTTCCATGGCATCAAAGATAATCTTTGCTTCCCAGCTCTGAAATGCCAGGCCTTTGCCTCTAGGGAAATCTGGTTTTCAAAGCAAAGGGCCTGGCATTTCAAGCTGGGGGGGAATGGCTTGCTTCCTTCTGCCCTGGGCCCCTAGAGAAAATCCACCATGCTTTACCTCCATGTGGTGTTCAGATGGCAAATGGGTGGCTTAGGGTGCATTCAGCAGGCAGTCTTTTGAGACTGCTGCACATGGCTCAGCACTCAACTGATAGCCCAGGACTTTGGGATATGTAAGGGGCTGAAGGGTGCAGGATGGCAATTGAACCTGCACTTCTGAGCTTACCTCTTCCCTTGCTGGACATTTTCCATTCTGGTGGATGAGAAACAAGTAAAATGTCATGTCTAAGAAGGACAGGTAAGCTTGGTTTTGATGCTGATCACTGTGACTGCTCCTTGTAAGGGCACAATAGGAAACACACAGCTATCTACACCAAACACGGCTGACAAAGCACTTCTGCCTTGTAACATCAGGTCATGAACAAGAACACTTTGCCTTAAATTCCTATGCTTGTTTACAAGTCAGACCTCTTCCTCCAAGGTGCAGCCTCAGCACCCCCACTGCCCATGATGTTCCCTGCACTGAACCATGCTTCCCATAACAAAACCACACTCTGCCAATGTAATATTGCTAAAGAACAGGATTTGTCCTTCACTTTCTCACAAACCAGTTTCAGTTGCATGGTCCAAATTATGCTGGGCTACTTGGTGTAGTAGCACTTGGCCATGCTTCTAGGACAGGTATCCTATGCATGCAGTGGTTCGTCTCAAAGACTTCAGTATGTCTCAAAAAACATTGATGAGAGACCTCTTTACAGATCCATGTGGGCAAAGAAGGTATTGTATAGTGTTATTTAAAGCACTAGCACACATATCCTGCCCAAGCACCAGCATTTGAAGAGATGGCATCAGTCAGCACGACCTACAGCAGTGCCACAAGAGGTGGCAACAGACCAGCCTTGCCTCAGCATGACCAATGGCATGTAAATGGCAGTCAGAGAAACATCAAGCTGGTGTGAAGTGACAGTGCAAAGAGTACACACCTGTACATTATAGACTTGACTCCTTTAGCAGAAGGACACAAAATATCTGCATATTTCCACCAGTATCTCTGAAGAACCACGCTACACATAGATGCAGGTCATTTCAGCTCACTTATCACTATCTGCAAGGGTGGAATAACTCATGCAAACTCCAATATAAACTATCTGGGACAGTAAATATGAAAAGTACTAAGATGCAAGAATTCAGGTCTGCTCAGCAACCAGAAGAGTCACACTCCTCACTTGCCTCAAGACACTAAACCAAAGCACAGAGCATGTCAATCCTTAGTGGTTCCTATCATTACCCTTACAACAACTTTGGAGGTAGAGTCCTTTTCCCAATGCACTTTCAGCTATCAACTCGGAGACAAGCTGTTCCTCACCCCCATCATCATGACCAAGAAGCATCATCTGCCCTTGATGCCAGCAAATTCCAAAGCTCTATGATAAAAGTCAAATTTAAGCATTATGAAGAGCAAAGAAAGGATATTAAAATACACAAACAGACTTAGTAAAACAAAGCCAAATGTGGGAACATGGTGGGGTTTTATGAAGAGAAGAATAAGCCAGGTGCACCATCTTGCTTGTGTAAAGTCAGGTTTGCCCTAACTTGTCAGTTTTGAGGTTTAACACAGAAGGAGAATGGGTTTGTATTCTCATCACCTTTATTTTCCTTGTCTTATCCCGATTAGTCCTGCTTTCCTTTGGGTCTGCAAAGAAGGCATGTGCCTTATTCAGTCCAGCATAAAAGAGGAAATACCTTACTTCTCAAGTTCACATACAAAAATACAACCTATTTCTTCCTCCTTCCCAACCACAATTCAGTTTTAAACTTATAAAAAGGCAAAAATAGGTTGTTCACTTTTTTTTAATCTTGTTCTGCAGTTTCCAAACACACTGAGGCTTCCATTCAATACAGATTCTTCCCCATTTTCAGGGGTGTTTGACCCAAAGAAAGACTACCTAGTAGGAGTTCATATCAGTCCAAAACACTAAATTGTTCAAAGTACACTTCAGAGCAGCAGCAAGACTCCAAATGTCACAAAATATATCCCATTTGGAACATCCTCAAAACTGTACTTGTGGGCTCGCAACATTAAAAAGCTACCCTTCAAAATCACTGCCTTTGCTTTTTTCATTTACTTATTAGGGAGCTGGGTTTTAGAAGGCTTCCCATTTCTGCAGCAGTGGTCTCCTTAAAGCATTTTTAGATCTGTGCAAAATAAGAAGCAATAATCTTGTGCCCCTTTTGTCCTCACTTGATATAAATGTGGAGAGACAGGGAGTTGGTGACTTTCCTATTTACTACAATAGGGCGGTCACTGACAAGCACACACAGTTTAGCATGACTGCAGTAAAAGTCTAAAGTTAAGAACAGATAAGTCCCAAAGGAACTGTTTGGGGAAGGGCAAAGTAGAAATTTATTGAGGGTATCTTGGAACAAGCTTTGTTTGTCTTTTGTACAAGTACAGATAAGGCTGTTTCTGCTTAAGAAGGTAGGAATTACTACAGGAACTCCTCACTTCAGGATATCCAAGAGAGACATTTGAAGGGATCTGGAAGAACCTTTGCTCAATTAAGTACTTATTTTAAGGGAAACTCATCTCATCTCCCCTTGCCATGTGCTTGACTCACTTCCAATATACACTGTTATATCCTAGGCTAAAGAAGCCAGCCGCCTTCTTGCTCCGTATAGAACTGAGCAATATCAAGGGAAAGTCAAAAGCAATGTTATGTTCTAGTGTAGATTTTTGCTTTCCCTTTAAATTCTTTAGCATGATTAAAAGAGTTTACATCATCATGTGCTTACATCATTTACATTACATAAGCTGTGAGTAGAGGAAAGCATGCAAAAAACCAGGCTTCTGTTAAATGAAGCACTCAATGCTATGAAACACAAACAAGAAGAAACAGAGAAGAATGGCACCTTAACAGAGTAACATCAAAACACTCCTCAGGTTCCCTGAAAGAGAAATTCTAGACAGTTTGTGACCCTCAAGCTTATATTTGTTTTGCTAAATGACAGGACAATTTAATTACATGAAATTCTGGTCAGGAAGAAAAGAAACTGAAGCCTACCATAGAAACAGATGAATCTTCTGAGGGTTTATGGCAGAAGCTGGAAATCTGTTCAGCACGCATAAGGTACTCTGCAGTCTTCCTTTTCACTGCTTCACGACGAGTTGGACTTGATTCACCTCAATGGGGGAAAAGAGAGAGGCACTAAGTAATCAAAGCACATGACTGCTTTGATTCTACCTTTTTGGTTTGCTTTGGGTTATGCCTAATCAAACCTACAGATAGTATTTGCTTTTTATAAGAAAACCTATGATATCAGAGTTCTACAAAACTAACAATTTAAACCTTGCTATAGACCAAGGTGAACAGTCTTACCTCAGTTTTCTGTGTATATGTTTCTATGGTAACATAAGAAGTGAGACCCCTGATCCGAACATTACACTCCCAAATAACCTCAATTACAAAAGACATAAGATGTTTGCAATAAAACTATAAAGAAACAGGGTTTTTTTCCTCCTGTTTCTAATGTAGGCTTTCCTAAATACAAATGAAAGCCAGAAATGCTGTTAAAAGGCAGAAGACAACATGAGAGACACCAAGAAATCTTGCCCACAGCTTTCCAGTGCTAGCTGCTCCTTGCCTGTTGGCCTGGGACAACACAGGAAAAAGCACTTACACCAACTACTTCACTTCCCAGATGGCTGAAGCACCACTGTGTTATGTCCACTCTACCCAGCCTCTTGCAGGAAGTGAGAATCCCATGATCCTGCACAAATTCCATCTTCACTCCAAAACTGAGTTTATCATGAGCAGTATATTGTTATAATAGACTCAATTTGTGATGACAACACAACAGTCAACCGCCAAGCAAAGATAAGACTGTGAGTCACAACTGTTATAACAGAGAATTGACATTACTATGCTGAAAACTAGTTAGAGACAACTGTTCCAGAAGAAGTCTGAATGATAGCAGAGACTTCATGTGGCCCTGACAGTCCCCTCCAGCCCTGGAGCCATTCAAGATACCAGAAACACAGCCTTGGCTGTGATGGGCTTCTGCATCAACAGGTACAAGCCACCATCTCTCACAAACCAATGCTCTAACAGGGCAAGGAACTGCAAGGATATCTGCCTAACAGATACTCAACATGAAAGACAACGCAAGGAACAGGAGAAGTAATAAATTAAGCACACAAATACACAAACCCTAACCAAGAGCAGATAACAGAGACAATAACAAAGACTAGAACTCATAAGATACTGATCAATGGGCCATGAAAGGAACCTCTGAGCGTAACCTTGAAGAAGTTCAACCAGAAACTTGGTAACTGATAAGGAAAAAAACAGGATTATTGTAGGTTATCAAGAATGAGCCCCATAAAAAAGAGCAAACTTATTATGGGATGTCTGAGGGAGACCTTACTGTGTAAATGCTTGCATGCAAAAGTTACTGTGGAAGGTTTTGGGGCATGGGGGGATTGTGGCAATGGGTAAGGCTTTGTGAGATGTTTAAGAGCAGGATTAAAGGTAAGGAAAAGGAGAGGGTCAAGGTGGAGCACAAGCATGAGCAAGCAGAGGTGAGAATTTCATGGGTTGATTGTGTATAAGCAGGCTGCTGATCGCTTGTCTGACTGAACCCCATACCTGACCACCGCTCCCTTACCTTCTTATGAAACTCTGTTCCATACTATTGTGTGGAATAGGTCAAAAGAAGTTGGCCATTCACACAGCCTGTGGTTATGTAGGTGTCTGCAAAGGCAAGATGCTTCTGTCTATGTCAATGTGTGGTCAGCCATGCCCATACAGAGTGTGCACAGGCAAGCTTGTCTTACAAATTTGCACTCAGCTTTACTACTGATAGGACCCAAAGGGACAGGGATAAGCTGCAGCCACATCTCTCCAGCAACTCAGGGCAGGAGCCACTGCTCTGATCCTTCAGTTAGCCAGATCCAGCTAGCTCTAACACCAGCTCCTTAACAAAGGAGACGGAGCAGGTTGTCTGGCTGTTCCATTTGCTAGATGGCAAAGAACAATGGAAAACTAAGCACAAGGTCTCTCCAGAAGTTCAGCAGAGTTGCTCTGCTGTAGGCTCTAGGAGTTGCTATTTTCCTCCTGCCCCATACAAGAGAAAATGAATCATTGCTCTTGCTTTAGACAGTCCTTAGATTCAGACTGTGAAGAAGGCTGAGGCTCTTTTTCACTTTATGTTGCCATGGTCTACTAACCAGCCATTTTGACCCTGTTATAAAATACAGACTCCCCTTCCCTTTCATACTGTGACTACAAATTGCCTAAACACACAGAATCATCACATAGACTCCACCAAGAATAAATAGAAGAGACTTACAATCTACTCCACACTCTCCAGTAAGTGACCAATTGTAAATCTTATTACCCACCTCACAGTAGGAGGGAAAAGTGATTGTCACTTCCTTGGACAGAGACATAATGCCCTGCCCTGCAAAAACCTTTGGTTCGGGGAAAAAGCTGGACAGCCATAAATTCGGTGCACTTTCAGCATACAATATTATGGGTGTTTCTCAGTAATTTCTCTCATTCTAAAGACAGAGGGGACTTTGTACCAGGTCCAGCACCTCTAATAGCAGTCTCCACTTGGTAGGAGTCTTCAGGTGAAACTCCCCTAGATAAGACTGTCAGTTTTATGCCCATCTAGGAGAAAACAACTCAACAACACTCCATTGTTTGAACGTGGATTTCGCTTGATCAGAAGACAAGAAACACAGTGTTTCATAAGTGCTGTAATTTCTTAAACCATGACTAACACTCTTGCTTTCATCTCTTCACCTAATCCTACAGCACCATAAAACTCCCTTGTGTCAATCCACTGGTGGTCACCCACATTCTCTTAGACACACGAAGTAGCAGGCGCTCAGTGAAAACAAGTCATCTGCACAGCAACAATAAGCTGTTGAGCCAGCATCTCCTTCAAGCAGATTGGTAGAAAACTGCTAGGTTAGTGTCTAAGGCTATCATAAAAGTCAAGCTTATTGCTTAATTGTTAGTTATGTGTATTTAAGTTTGGATGTTTATTGCTCTTTTTCAATGCTTCAGTAATTTTACAGTGATTAATGCAAACAAGCCAGGATGCCCCCTTCGAGCTGCCTTTATTCTCCCTACTTTCACATTCATTTCAGCTTCCCTTCTACTTTTCCTTCCTAATTTGTTAATTATCATTTGCAAACTGTTCACTTCTTAAAATCTTCAGCCATAAAAGAGGGTATGGATTCACAAAGCAACATGTATCAGCAAGTTCTTGCTGTGAATAAGACAGTTCAGTCTCTGAACGCTTTAACTGGTGGGTGTTGGAGAGCTGGATTTACGGAAGGAAGGGTTTTGCTTTCTATTCTTTCTGTTAGTTTAACCAAGAAAATGTAAAAAGCTACATTTCCAATACAAATCCCCATTTAAACAGCCAATATCTCAAAAATCTGTGACACAGGATACGATTGCAAACATAAATGTTACTTAAAAAGCCTTAAACACAGGGGGATGAGTAATAATAAAGGCCCATTAAACTAAAAATAATCTTTAGCATTTATGCCAAATTTCAGGTCATGGAACTCTTCGCTCAAATAAATCACTGAAACACAGCACCAGAACAAATCCTTCTATTTGACAGATGTTAATGCTCTGCCACAGACTTTATGCCTTTTTTTTTAATGCAATATTACATTTTGCTCCAGGATCATGTTTTTAGTTACACAAAATGTGTACTCAGAAGAATCAACTCATTTATTCCTAGTTAAGAACTTCTGATTTCAACATTGTGCGAGCATATTGAGCTCCTCTCTCTATTCTGCGGTTAGCCCAATACAGTCTAAAGAGGTGTCTCTAATTACAATTTCAACTTGAAAGGCATTTCTCTTTAAATGGCAGCAAACAGGAAATGTTTAAACTATCTCAAAGCCTTTGATGAATCTTTACAACTACTCATAAAAGATCATCCTGCTTAAAATAATATTGATTTTTCATTTCTTTGCTCAGAATACTACAAGATTTACGTTTCATCTGATCAGGATCAAAGCTTCTCCCCTCTCCTGATCACTGGGATTAAATCAGCAATGTCATTTTACACGTTTAAAAACTACGCTGCTAAAGCAAGATATGAAAGCGTAGCGAGGCTGATCATAGAGACCTCAGAATAAAACCCCCTCAAGATTCCCTGTCTCGCTCCCTCTGCATTTGCTCGGAAGCAGCTGTGCCTCACACAGCTTCACATGAATGAAAATATTAAGGCGAGAAACCACCCACTTGGTTTATTTTCCATATGACTTTCCTGTAATTATTTTGTAAACTGTTCACACAACAATATATAAAAACATCTGCAAAAACAGGTAATTAATGTGTCAAGCCAAACTAATGCATTTTTTATGGTGTCCATGCTTCGTCAACTGTAATTATAACTCTTTTTAAGCAAATGATGATGTGTTTGTTGCAACGTGCAAGTGCTTATTTTAGATGCTCTGTTTACTATTACTGCAAACAGAGTATAAAAAAAACCCTCTACAGCTACTTTGTCACACACAGCATCCTTCATCTAACACAAGCACAAGCAGGCTGCTCCCTCATTTTCCAAAGGCTTTTGCTTATTTCGAAGTAATAAAAGTATCTTTGAATGAAAATTGGCTTTGGAAAGGCTGACCAGGCCACCCGCTGACCAAAGTAACAGGAGCCAGGACATTAGGACAGCAGCCAGCAACCTAAAATTTGTTCTTTAATTTTCATTTCTAAAGATGCCTCAGCTACAATATATGTACAAAACCAGACATTTCTAACAACATTCAAGTGATCTTGAGGCTTTGATAGAGGAAAACCACAAATATCACAATGATTGTGCCAACGAGTTCATCTGTGACTTGGTTTCCATCATCCACTGATCTGAATGAGAACTGCAAAGAAGGGGCTTCTGCTCCCACCTCAGAGCATCTCAGAGGAGTACATATCTTTGAGAGATTAGCTTACTCAGTGCTGAAGTGTTCAGCTCAGTTAAGTGTTTATTCAGGCATCAAATCTTCTGTAATGCTATCCTATAGGAAAATGACTTATGTTTCAGATATTCACAGCAAAAAGCTATTGAAAGGGGGCCATAACCAATAAGCTCAAACAAACAAAATCTGGGCAGTAAGGACCATGGAATAAAATCTGTCCTTCTCTCCCAATTAACCTGGGGCTCTGCTAACACAACACATCTGAGGAGTGCTCTCAAACTCAGACTTGCTCTGGTCCTAACTATTTTCCTTCATAGATCCAGGATGAAGTCACGCAGAAGAGATGTATCTTACTGGGTGGTAACAAAGATAGCTCTAGTCTCTATATGCCACTAACATAACTAAACATCCCCCATTCAATAAATCACAGTATATGGCACCTACTCAGGAATTCTACATATTCCTTCCTTTGTTTCTCATCACATCCAAGTCATTCCTCACTGGGTATGAGAGCCTCAGGAAGAGCCAATCTGCCAGGACAACATTTAGTGCACCCCTTATCTAACTCGCTCCTTGATCAGGATGTGGATCTCTCCACAGGGAAGATGAGGCTAAAAAGTTAGCATTAACTGTCCCAATCCTCTGTAACCTTCATGTTCCAAATCTTCCTGCTTTTCTCTCAGACCTACTAAAAATATATGTGGGTTGCCTTTATTTAAAGAAGACATTAGAAGAGATATGCTTCAGGAAGGAATGTCCTCTTGCAGAACAGGCTACAAGGAACTTGTGGGAGACTGCCTGTTGTGCTAACCCCAAACTCCACGTTCTTAACAATTTAAAACAGTCAAACTTTTCTCTAAATACCGAAATCTTCAATGACACATTTATAATTGTCAAATCTAACAGCTATAATACCATTTTTTATTTTTAAAAGTTTCTTTATCTTCTTCACAGTCTTCCTGCACATATCACCCAGCTGGATCGCTGGATTTTTCAAAGCCTTGCTCTCTATAAAAATGCAAGGGAGTAAGCCTTAAAAGATTTATTTCTTCTCACAATGAAAAGAGGTTTAGCAGCACCTTCCTTATTAGTGGGTAGCCCAGCTGTTATTTTTGCCTAATTGGTTCAAGAGGACCTCTGTTCTTCTTAGGGCAAACACTTCTTACATCATGTGAAGCAGACTCCTTTGTCCATATTAGCCAAACAAAAGCTCAGGCACCCCGTAAGTGACAATGCGGCTCATCAGCCAGCACAGGTTTGTGACCACTTTGGACACACTTTTATAACCCCTGAATTTATTGCAGGAAGAGCTGCTGATTTTGGCACGAGTCTCCACCAACTTGCCCAGCAGAGCGGGTAACCTTGGATTTTAAACACTTACTTAAGTGAGATGTGGCAGGCGCTGGGGCAAATGGGCACTTCAGCATCAAGGGAAGATGCTCTAGATTTTAGCAGCAGGTGGCAGTTTGGGATTGGGAAATAAGCCTGCTAGTTCTTCACCTCCAGTATGCTATATATTATATTAATGATGAGTTCTTCTGAGGTGGTGGCCAAATTCTGCAGCTGAAAAATATGTAATTATTAAAAACTAACACCAAGGTTAAGCCCACGATGGTAAAACAATTTGAAGTGATCTTTTTTCCTCCCTCCCTCTTTTTCTCTTTTACATTTTGAGAGAGTCACATCCTTTTAAGATGCACCACATTTAACAGAACCATTCTTTCTTGCTGTTTGAAAATACAGTACTGTACTCTAGCAACCAGGAAGAAAAAACCTCTCATGCTGAAGCACAAATGAGTGACAGTGAGTGAACACCTAACAAGTCTTCTTCCAACTTTGCTGTCTGCTTGTAACTATTATGTCTATATTTTATCCATCACTGAAGGTTGAGCTACACACTTATAGATCTACATTTCCTGGGAAGTTACCACTTTTCCATCCTGTAGAAAACCTAAGATTATATACCAGTGGTGTAAAGGTCTAGGGAAACTCTCCTCTGCAGAAAAGACTTTGGCGTGTTTGCCAAAGTTAAGATTACATAGAAGAATGGTGTGGGTGAAATGTGAGTGAGCAGTAAAGGAGTCAGTAACACTCAAGATCATAGAATCATAGACTCACAGAATGGCTTGGGTTGGAAAGGACCTTAAGATCATCCAGTTTCAATCCCCCTGACACAGGCAGGGACGCCTTCCACTAGAGCAGCTTGCTCCAAGCCCCATTCAGCCTGGCCTTGAACACTGCCAGGGATGGAGCATTCACCACTTCTCTGGGCACCCTGTACCAGCGCCTCAGCGCCCTCACAGGGAAGAGCTTCTGCTTTAGATCTAACCTGAACTTGCCCTGTTTC